>JARQZK010005091.1:135000-175000 GCA_030704885.1 Cynegetis impunctata | reverse complement strand
TTCAATTTTTTTTTTCATCGTGATATCCATGCTACGATGTTAATTCACATTTTGAGAAACTTTTATATCTTCCTTACATAACATATTTTTTTAAATTATGGTTAGTGATTTTAGCGAATGCAAGCAATCAGTTTCCGTGATAAGTCTTTCCGTTTCCTTTTAGATGACATACTTATCGTGAGGTCGTATTTCTTCCAGAATCTATCTAATCAATTTTCTTCCTACGTACACAAACGATTAGAAGATATTTCGGAAAACACATCGTATCTTATGACTAACACTTTCGTATCTGTTATTTCAATGTCATCCCACGTCTCGTTAAAATATAATACGTCTTCATAAGATAAGTACATGAGGAATCCATATTTTAACATTTTGAAACGTTGCCAGATATCTTAATCTTGGTAACTCACCTTTATCTTATAGGAAGAAGTAGAAGTCTTGATTTAGATTCCATTTACTTAGTCTGAAACAAAGATATAATGTTAGTATTGAAAAATAAAAATAATATTATTAATGCTACTAGCAGGTGTGAAAATCAGATGCTTTAAACAAAAAAGTATCGTTTGAGAAACGTATGTTATTCATACTTCATGTTTTATTTAAATACGGAAAAAATATTTCAAAATTACAGGGAAGTTCTTCAACCATGAAATTAGAGAACAAGCAAACCTATAGGTTTTTTCAGACTTTATAATGGTAAATTTCAAGAGTAAAGGGTTTTTGCGTTTGTTCTAAATCACAGAAATGAACATAGGTGCGGCAACCGAAAATGGGTTTTCACAATTTTGATTTTGTATACACTCTGATATTGTTGTTGTTAAAACTGAGGTATTTTAAAAAACAAATATATATTTTTTTAACATACGCGTTCGGAATTGTAATGTATAATTCACTTTTCTTTATGAAATTCGTACTTTGACATAAACATTTGAATGGAACTTATGAACAAAATAGATTTTGAAATTTCAATTAATCTTATTATGAATGAATGTTCAGATAGCTGAAATGCTATTATTCTGATTTTCTTAAAATTTCGTTGATTTAATTAATGCAAAATATGAATAATTAGTCGCTAGCAAATTTGACTCATAAGAAACATTGAATAAGTTTCGAAATTTTTATAATCTCCCTGAGGAAGGCGTGAAATTCCATACGTATAACGGTTTATAATTATAATGTTGTTATAATGATCACTGAAATGTTATCTCTTTAAGGGGCGTCTTAGTTGATGATCTTTTCAAGAAAATCCACCTACTGTCTAATATTTCATTACAAACCGTCATTTGAGTCGAATTACTTCAAGCGTCGAGATAAGTAAACAGATGTTTTCAGCAGGCGACCTCTGAAAATTATATGCTCTTACAGGAGCAATAATTTCTAAATACTTCCAACTAATTTGGCTGATTTGCACATAGTAAATACTTGTAATATTTACTCTATATATAATAGATTGTTGATCAGCAGGTAATACTAGAATAATAAGAAAACGCATGAGCAGCTGACTTCCGTCTTTATGGTCGTATTTATCGCGAAGATCATCACATACACATAGAGATGCAATTCGAACGGAATAAATTATAATCTAATAAATATGAAAAATACGCTTTGATAGCAAACATAACTAAAAAGAAGAAGCGAATTCGTTCTTTACGAAAGCTGCCTCAAAGCTAAGATATATTTAAATGCCTTTTATAGAAACGATGTACAACTCAAAAAGGACTATAAAGAGTAAGACCGACATATTAATACACAAATTTAAATTCATGTGGGTGAAGCCGCGGATATATATATATATATATATATATATATATATATATATATATATATATATATCTATATATATATAAAAATATATATATATATATATATATATATATATATATATATATAGATATATATATATATATATATATATATATATATATATATATATATATATATATATATATATATATATATATATATATATATATATATATATATATATATATATATTTAAAGATTTTTCGAAGGAAATCGATTTCAAGAGATTTTGTTAGTACCTAATAACACTCTATGTCTCACACGAAGCTTTCGAATCTTTATTGGGTCCTTCATCAGGGTTCCTAACACATAGTTTTCAGTTATAATTATGATACAGATACTTAACGAAATTTTATCTTACAGGAGATGTTCCTTGTGATACTATATCCGTCTTCGTGCATTTACAATTCGTCCTTATACAACTTACACCAATGAAATATATATGTTTGTGGATGGCACAATTTAAAATTTTGACTAATTTTTACTATTAGGTATTTTGCGTCTACGCATCTCCATAAACTATTTTATTTGCATTACGATTAAGATTAACATTTGTTTCCAAAATACCTAGTTACACTTTCACATGGTATTACCAAACTTTGCTGCAGAAATCGCATGTGTATATATATATATATATATATATATATATATATATATATATATATATATATATATATATATATATATATATATATATATATATATATAGTGTGACCCATTTTTAATGGAAACACCCATGTAAAATTTAAAGTTGAGAACCGATTGCTTCTTGAAATGTCAAGTACTAAAAGGTTTTTCAACCTTGGGACAAAATTTGAAATGTTTATTCCAATTTTTAGGGCATACTACTATATTTTTTCTTTGTCGAAATTCGGGATTTTTTATTAGCGATTTTTTTAATGAAAAAAAAAATAGGTATGACCAGAATTTCATGAAAAAATATTCATTCATAATAATGTTATGAGAATTCAAAATTCGAAAACTCACATCAATATCAACAGATAGACATAGAAACATTTTTTAAAATGATAACAACAATAAAGTGCCACCAGATAAATACTCTACAAACTTCTCAAGTCATCTCCCGATAGGCGTATAATTACAATTTTCTCTCTTACGCTCAATCTTGCAGCCATTATTTCCATGGAAACTAAGATTTAAATAGATGTTAGTTTTAGTTGAAAACTTGAATTTTATTCCGTTATTTTCAGTCAATATTTAAGCTATTCTTTTATGGAATTTTCGTCATACTTATTTAGGGTCACGCTGAATCCATTGGGCCAGTGATTTTGTCAATAAAAAAATCGCTAATAAAAAATCCCGAATTTTGACTAAGAAAAAATATCATAGTATACCCTGAAAATTGGAATAAACATTTCCCAAAAACTTTCAGTACTCGACATTTAAAAAAAGTGGTTGAAATCGGTTCACAACTTCAAATTTTACAGGGGTGTTTACATTAACACTGTATATATTATATATATATATATATATATATATATATATATATATATATATATATATATATATATATATATATATATATATATATATATATATATATATATATATATATATATATATATATATATATATATATATATATATCAGTGGCGGCTCGTGAGGTTTTGGTTTGAGGAGGCTACAAGAGGTGTAAAAAAATACACCATAGGCGAAAATTTTTAGGATTTCAAGGTCAACCGCCATTATTTAGAGAAAATCAAAGTAAAACAAGCACCATAAGCTATTAATTTGTTTTCACTTTCGAGTGTGTCTACCTTGAGACCTACAACTCCTATTTACAATATTCACAAAAACTCTTCTCAGCCAATTAATCAATTCATCTATTCATCAAATTTTTTTTTCTTTCACAAAATAGGTACCTACCTACCTACTTAACGAATTTCTGGCTAAATTGAGTCGTATCATCAGTAGTTTGAAATACAGAAAATAGTTTTTTAAAATAAACTTCTGCACGAAATTCTGAAACTTTTTCCAAAAGAAACGTGAGCCGATTTCGTGAGTAAATTACATCTGAAAACTTGTGCTGTAAGATTTGAAAAACTATATCTGTTTGTTCAAAAATTAATTTAAGGATGTTTAAAAAATATATAAATTCCTTATCTTGTAGGTAAGATATTAATCCGCGTGCCGTATTTAAAGTTACTTTATCGGTGAAAAATTCCTCACTTTCAACTAGGTATAGAATGAAATCCTCAAATCCTAAGCGGCCCCAAAAGTAAACACTGCCAACAAAATAATTTATTTTTTACCTGTGATCCGGTTAGGCAAGGATGTCTCTCATAATTCCTTGTATTAAAACCGCGGTTTTGTTGTCTGTTACGCTGCACCAAATTGTTTAATTCAGAGGTAGGTCGCAATGTTTTTATCAAAATTTTATCCTCATAACTTAGTGCACTAAAGTTATGGGATAACAAATATTCCACTAAGTCACCATTGAAATTTTTGAAATTAACTTCAGTAACCAAACTCATTTTAAAACAATACGCGAGCAATATAAGTAAACACGCTGCACGGCCATTAATAACTACGATCACAATACGTACGATTCAATTAATGCTTTCCAACGAATTCACTCGATGTCACGCGAAATTCTATAGTTGTGATTGGTCGACATTGTATAAGACTGGGTTCCTAGCCGTGTTGCCATTTACATGTGTTTTGCTTTTCTATTGCAATGAAGTATTCATTCGGAGTATTTGCACCGTTGTTTGCTTTTCTGTGGCAGGCATAATGAACGTTGAGACTATACCTTTCCATGCCTCCGCAGCGTTGCCACAAATCTTGAAATGAATGAAATGCAGTAAATGTAAATACCTTCTATCGTAATTAATAAATTATATTATATAATGTAGGTTGAAAGGAAGGTAGGTGCATAAAATAATATGATTTTTATTAATATGAATATGCTGAATGCTGACTATTCAATATAATATATTAGTGATACACGGAATATAATTGAGGAGGCTTAGCCTCCTTAGCCTCCTTTGACTAGCTATATATATATATATATATATATATATATATATATATATATATATATATATATATATATATATTCAACTACAATCAATAAATATCTTAAAATTCGGCGTACAGGAGTAATAAAACGAATATAAAAACCAGTGCCTCACCTCACTGTTAACTTTCGATACAGTGCAGTAGCCTAAGTATTATTTTTAGGGAAAATACGACTAACAAATACGAATTCAATCCAACGAATTGTCACCTCGCAGGACGGTCAAACTTATTTGATATTCGAACCATGATCAACGATTAACATGCCAAGGATTGCGAGTGGTTCAGGTACTTCAACTGCGTTCTTAATTTCGAAAGATCGCAACCCGCATTTGAATTTAAATTTCTAATTTCCGCCGAAATCGATACTGAATTAACCTCTTTATATTTGACGTGTTCAAAGGTGTTTTGTGCAATCTATTTATAGTTTTCTGCATCTCGAACGCGAGTCGAAAAGTATCGTTTAAAACTTGGTTAAAAACAATCGGTTTTAATTGACATCGGAGGCTCAATATTTGCATTGATTGATACCGATTTGATATTCGGTATTAACGCCTTGTTGTCACGAGAAACTAACAGGGAAACTGTAATCATTTTTGTTACGACGGCACTCGCGACTTGTCATTATATTGCAATGTAGATTCGAGAAATTCGGAGAACTTTGAATTATGTCTCAATCGAACAAAAGTGATATATTGAATTGGAATGGCATTTACATGGTGAAAGCTCATATTCATAACTTTATAAAGAAATAAAAAACTAACTTTTCACAGGTTGAAATAAAAATTTTTGGGTAAACGCGTTTCGTCTTAACATTGACTTCATCTCGTACTAAATTATGGTATTACAAAACAATCTATATATACGAAAAATTAGACATAACAGAGGGGTTCTTAGAGAAACTAAATAACAATAAGCAATTCATTAAGAGTTATTAGTAGGTACATTGAACAGATTAAGTAGAGGAGAAGGGTTTACTTCAATCTGGTCGTTTATTAGGTGTCCGGAATTTTTATATTTATTGATGTATACGAATTCCCAACAGTGAGTTTTGTGGAGACTATTTTCCAACTGTAAATTTACAAATATTACAGTTGAAAAATAGTCTCCACAAAACTCTGACTGAATTGATTATTGTTATTTAGTTTTTCTAGGAACCCCTCTGTTATGTTCAATTTTTCGTATATATGGATTTTTTTGTAATACCATAATTTAGTACGAGATGAAATCAATGTTAAAACAAAAGGCGTTTACTCAATAGATTTGTATTTCATCCTGTGAAAAGTTAGTTTTTTATTTCTTTATAAAGTTAAAAAATGATATACAGTAGACAGATATACTCAATGGACTTATAAATTAATCAGTTTCTAAATGACATCATGTAGACTTTGTGATTTTAGTGTTTGAAGTGGTATTTTTTCCCACACTAGCACGCAATATGAGCAATTGCCAAAAATTTCTCAACATTATCCCAACATACTGAATTTAATAAAATCCTCAATTTTATATAATTTCATTGGTGGCGTTATATTGCCACCAATTTATTTATTAGATTTGAATTAGAAAAACAATTTATCCAAGTGAATTTCTCAACGAAAGGTATCTAAAGTGTTAAATAATGTCCCTTTTCTGAATCAAGTGGCCTGCTATTACTAAAAAAGACAAGTAAATAATAATACGAAGAAGGATGAATAATTGATAAATATATATATATATATATATATATATATATATATATATATATATATATATATATATATATAAATATATATTTATATATATATATATATATATATATATATATATATATATATATATATATATATATATATATATATATATATATAATATATATATATATATATATCTATATATAAATATATATATATATATATATATATATATATATACAGGGTCCGGCATTAAAACTTTCTTTTTTTAAAGGTGAAAAATAAAAGTATAAATTGTATATATTTTTTTTTATTAGTATTGAGCATTAACATGGGAAGTTTCAAATTAAGATGTCTTAAAAAGCATATTTGACAAGTGTCTGCCGTTGCTGTCGATGCATTGTTGTAGCCGATTTCTGAAGTTGATGTGGACTCTTTCGAGCATTGCAACCGGTATATTGGCTATCTCTCAGGTTGTGTTAATAAACAAAATATGCGTTATTGGAGCGATATCAATCCTAGGGAAGTTCATCAGAGGCCTCTTCATTCGGATCGGGTCACAGTTTGGGCTGCAATATCAAGCGTGGGAATCATTGGGCCATATTTTTTTGAGGAGGGAAATCGCGCGATTACAGTAAACTCTGAGCGTTATGTGGCAATGATTAACAACTTCTTTCTGCCAACTCTTGAAAATATGGCTATAGGCGAAGTATGGTTTCAGCAAGATAGGGCCACGGCCCACACATCACGAATTTCGATGGCTGTTATGAGGGAAAATTTTCCAGGGCGACTTATCTCCAACAGGGGTGACATACCGTGGCCCGCCCGCTCGCTAGATTTAGCCCCATGTGATTTTTTTCTATGGGGCTACCTTAAATCTGAAGTCTATAACAACCGTCCTGCAACTGTGGAAGAATTGAAAAACAATATTCGCCACGAGATAGCCAATATACCGGTTGCAATGCTCGAAAGAGTCCACATCAACTTCAGAAATCGGCTACAACAATGCATCGACAGCAACGGCAGACACTTGTCAAATATGCTTTTTAAGACATCTTAATTTGAAACTTCCCATGTTAATGCTCAATACTAATAATAAAAAAAATAAAATGTACAATTTATACTTTTATTTTTCACCTTTAAAAAAAGAAAGTTTCAATGCCGGACCCATATATATATATATATATATATATATATATATATATATATATATATATATATATATATATATATATATAAATATATATAACTAAATATATATATATATATATATATATATATAAAAATAAAAATATATATATATATATATATATATATATATATATATATATATATATATATATATGTATATATATATATACATATATATACATATATATATTTATTATATGCCTATAATATATGAATTCATAATTTCGGCAGTGAATCGATTGATTAGTTATTTGCTATTTTAGATTTTAACTTGTTTCTTTCCATATTTCTCAAAATTCGGATCAAAAGATCACTGCAGGTAGTAAGTGAGGAATGAATATACCCCAAAAAATAGGAGCCATCTGTTGAAATTAATAGTGAAAAATAATCATAGTATGCAGTGTTGATTAGGAAAACATGTTTGATTTTTATCAATTGAAATTATATAGATAGAGCATTGAAATTCATATGACATTTTACTACATGACAGCTTTTTCCATAAAACTACAGTTCAATATCTAACATATAATTCTCAATAAAAATCGTGAACATCAAAAACTGTGCTAATCAAACAGATAAGAACGAATTATTTCTTTTGAACATTACCCAATAGATTGAAAGTAATATCACCTAATTTACAATAGAAAACAACAACATTGTTATCATCAAAATAGAAAAATTTTGTGTCTATATAATTTCACACATTACTCCAAGGAATTTAAGGTGAAAATTTCATGTATAATAGCGCTCAACATTCAATTGACACTGTAAAAGACACAAATAAAATATAATCATAACTGTTCGCTTAGCCCAGAAATGAATTGAATTTAATGTTTGCAATGTTGTGATTGTTGAGTTTCCACATCATACGCTCATTAGAAAATGATAATAGGTTAATCGGTCTGATTAATAGGCGATTCATCAAACAGCATTGTGTGTGTTTTGGGGGTAATGCAATTGTTTTATTAAGTCATATTGTGGTCAGTAATTATGGGCGATATAGTTGTAACTGCAGTATGTACATAAGCAACTGGAGAGCGGTAAATCGAGTGACGGCATTGCGTGCGCACGGTACCAGGGGGCGCTAGCTATTTCCGCTCCGGAAGTATTCTCCGGTAATTGAAACTAATGCCATGTGAGCGATTTATGCATTTTGATAGATATGAATTTTATAATACTCTTAAATGAACGCAATGTATTGAGGGGAGAAAGGAGTTATAAGGATCAATTTTAAAAAAATGGATATGCACAGAGAGTGGATTGTTTAAATAATGTTGACGAATTAGTTTAATAAAATTAAACAATTTCGTTTCACTTAAAATCTTAGAAACGAAATGAAATTAACTGGTAAATATAACAAACGAAATTCATTTTAATTGTGGCCAAATTTCTAACATATGCATCAGTAGTTGCCATTATTACCCAGATAAAATGTATGGAAGTCGTTCATTTATATAGTTATATCATTCTCATTTTCTTAATTATTAAGTTAGTATTACAATTATTAAATGTCACTATATTAACAAAATGAAGAGGGTTTTTCTGCAGATACGTTGCAAGCCACAAATAATTTGATCGAATATAGCGAACAGTTATGATTCTTGTAATTAAACTAATTCATATAATAAGGAATTAGTTTACTTACAAGAAATATGTATCGGTTTCAGCGAATATTAATTGTCTTTCAAAATTTATCACTGCAGCAGTTTAATTGGGCGTACAATGTTGGATATTCGATATTTCTCTTTGACGTAGATTAGTGCATTTGGGTATGAAATAGAATTTTTTTTGGAAATAACGATTGTATATTCGAACGAAGTTTGAAGTTCATGCTTAAAAAAGTATAATTTTTCATATATTTCGTATATATGATTACAAATATATAATATATATATATATATATATATATATATATATATATATATATATATATATATATATATATATATAAATTATATATATATATATATATATATATATATATATATATATAGAGATATATATATATATATATATGCGATGGACGATGAATCAACTCTGTGGTAGTTCATATTTATATTAAAAAATTAAATAATAAGAAAACAACTTGTCTAAAAACCACAAAATGAAAATAAATTTTTATTCGACTAGTTTCGCCTGTTACAGCATTATCAAGGAGCTTGATAATGCTGTAACAGGCGAAACTAGTCGAATAAAAAGTTATTTTCATTTTGTGGTTTTTAGACAAGTTGTTTTCTTATTATTTAATTTTTTAATATATATATATATATACAGTATGTCTCACTAAGTTGGAACCATATGGAAAACTTTTTTGTTATTCATTTTAGGAAAAAAAGTTATTCTTCATAAAAAGTTCTGCATGTTCTAAAATCTAAAATACAATCATCAGATATCAATTTTTTTCAGTCGTATACGCGGTGTGTCGAAAAATATGAATTTTACTCAGGAGTAAAGTACCTTTATATTTGAAAATATCGAAAATTGTTAAAAAAAAAGTTGTTCAGAACTGAAAACTACGTTCAAATATGCAATTGCATCCACTTACAAAAAAAATCATTTTTTCTTATTTTGTCAACAATAACAATGCAAATTTAACTGTAGTTACATGTAATCTAGTATGCACTGACAAAGAAAATGATTTGTTGATTTTTTAGGTAATAGCAAGATATGTTTGACAGTAAATGTCAAAAAAATATTTTTATTGGAATGTCTATTATTGAAAATAGTCGCTGCTTCCCTATGCGTCTTATAATTTTCTCCCACAATCAAAACAATTTCTATTTTTTCTTCACAAGATAATATCGCTACCATTTTTATGTGTCTTATTACTTCTAATGCGTTTTGACATTCACTGTCAAACATATCTTGCTATTAACAAATCAACAAATCATTTTCTTTGTCAGTGCATACTAGATTACATGTAACTACAGTTAAATTTGCATTGTTATTGTTGACAAAATAAGAAAAAATTATTTTTTTTTGTAAGTGGATGCAATTGCATATTTGAACGTAGTTTTCAGTTCTGAACAACATTTTTTTTTTTAACAATTTTCGATATTTTCAAATATAAAGGTACTTTACTCTTGAGTAAAATTCATATTTTTCGACACACCGGGTATACGACTGAAAAAATTTGATATCTGATGATTGTATTTTCGATTCTAGAACATGCAGAACTTTTTATGAAGAATAACTTTTTTTCCTAAATGAATAATAAAAAAGTTTTCCATATGGTTCCAACTTAGTGAGACAAACTGTATATATATATATATATATATATATATATATATATATATATATATATATATTATATATATATATATATATATAAATATATATATATATATATATATATATATATATATATATATATATATATATATATATATATATATATATATATATATATATATATATATATATTATATATATGAATTTATATATAGAAACGATGGTTAATAAAACAACTTACATCTTTATTAGATAAAAAAAGATGCACGTTTCGAAGAAATTTCACCTTCTTCAGATGCTGAATGCAAAATGCATTCACAGAAACGTTCATCATGCGTATTTTATTTAATGAGCGTGTAAATTATTTTTATTAACCATTGTTTTAATATGTTTATTGATTTTAAGTATCGGCATTATCAATCCAAAATGTAATATATTTGTAAATGTATATAATTACTTATTGATCTTTAAGTTGAAGTTCTTTCAGGAATTAAATTATATAGTGTATCATCCGAAAAGCTTTTAATGGGTTCTTTTCTGTAGAGATCTACATCTGGTAGATAACCAGGTATACACTAACTGTGTGCTGTGAGCAACAATCTAATCAATGATGCAGTGCAGATGGTGAAAATGGTGGAAGTAGCAGTAGTACCGGTGAATACATCGAACTTTATGGTAGCAGGCAACACATAATACAAATCTTGTTTCAACCGCTATACGGTTTTAGTGCACTCCATTATTGGTAGCTAGGAATATTTCGGTGCACGAAAATATAACTTTCTTAATAAAGGTACGCGTTTGTTTAATGACTCCATTTCAAATTCATGTGTAGTTACTGGATAATCTTAGTCTTCAAGACTTTTATAAGAAATCCGTGAAACATGAAGTTTTACTTAAATTTAGAAATTTAAACCAAAAAAGTGGGTAGTTAAGTTTGTGTTTATATTGAAACGTAAGTCAGAATAATGGTTAGTTTTCGTTCATTGCATTCAACTGCAGAGTTAAACACTTCAGCTGCGTCTGAGCTATAAAAAAATCATTTTTGGAGTGACTAATATTCATTTCGACGGAATACTATAACATATTGTTGTCAGTTCGCTGTGAAAGATAATATTGAAATCGAAGTTACGTGATTTATGGCGTTGACGAGATGCGAATATTTCTTCCCACAGAAAACATGTCATTCAATTTCCGGAACATGAGAATTTTTTAAATAATACTGATTTTCATGAAGTTTTGCGAACAAATTCATAAAAGTTCATTATATTGATAGATACAATTTATATATTGGTTTTTGTTCACAACCATAAGTGAGTTATATTGTTTCATTATTGCTATTTTGCAATAAAGATTCGAGAAGTGGAAACTATGTGTGTTACATGCATTCAACGTACATAATGATTTCTACACTTATTTTTTCCAAAACTCAAACTTTCTGAAAATTATCACATTATCAACATTACAAATAATCTTTCACATCTTTTATCTCATGAAATAGATGAAAATATAACTTTCGGATTGATTGGGCCGATACATGTTGTAAATTAATAAACATATTAAGACAATGGTTCATGAAAATTGCTAAATATTTGTAACCTTCCTTCTATTTAACCTTTCCACACAAGTCGTCATCTATTTATTTCTTGTATTCCATATAAAGGAGGGTCCACACTTGCTATATAACACTGCTATATAGCAAAGTTATATAACATGTTAAATAGTTTTTGGTCATATTTAGCAAATTTCGCTGCTATATAATTTGCTAGATGTTATCCGTACGTAGTCGGTAAAGATCAAAAGATGTTGTGCAACACTGCTATTGGAACATAAAACAACACATCCAGACTTGCTAAATTTGTACTTTAACTACTGGTGTTTTCAGAGACGCGCGCGAAGGGGAATCGTCTTGGGTATCGTATTTTGATTCTGTATAGTAGTATTTGGTTGTGAGCTGATATTGATCTATTATATTAGCTAATTGAATTATACAGAGACCATACCGTTATTTAAAGTTGAACAAAAAAAGCATGATGCATGGATGGAAATTGCAAAAAGTATGAATTTGGATAAAGAAGAAGTAGAGAAAAAAATGCGTTGTCAGAGGGAACGAAAAAAAACCAAATCGGGTGCTGGTTTATAGATGAAGTGGATGATTCTAAATGGTTTGCTTTTAAATTATTAATGTTTTTGAAAGACAGAAACACTCCACGAGAAATAACCGAGTTAGGCATTGAAAAGGTAAGCTAAGATTTTAAATCAGGTAATCCATAAAAATCTATTTAGAAAAACAAAATAATATTTTCTTTAAGTTATATAAATGAAAACTCACTCTCTCAATTCAAATACAAATCGGTATATGCTAAACGCCCTAAAAGAGCACCTATTTTTAATTTTAGGATACAGAAACCGAACAGTTGGAAAACGTTTCAAATGAAAATAATGACTACGAATCGGAAAAGTCTCCTAGAGGTAAAAAATAATGAAATATTTTTACATCAGTTATAAAAATATATGTAATTTAATAATTTCAGCTGTGGATTTGCCATCAACATCTAGGCTACGACGAACCCAAAATTACCTTTTTTGCGACTAATTTTTACTTTCTTCAAAAATAATTACGCACGCCGCTGCTGCCAGCAGAGCGTCTCTCTCGCAAAAAGGATTCATGATTACTAAAATTATAATGTGGACACCTATTCTTAACAAGTAACATGTTAAAAAGCAATGTTATATAACATGTCACTAAGTGTGGATCCTCCTTAACAGACAAATATATTTAGTTAGCGTTTAGCATCTGAAGAAGGTGAAGTTTCACCGAAACGTGCGTCAGGCGCATTTCATTTAATAAATGTGTAAATTGTTTTTATGAACCATTGTTTCAATATGAAAATATAACATTTTATTATTTTCAGTCAATTATTCAAATAATTCAAAACAGGTATGACTATTCTATAAATTCTTTCATCTTTTCCAACAGAGTCCATTCTACACGAGAATACCGGTGTACGCCCATAAATGCTTTGCACTAAATATGCTATGATATCAATCGACAATCAGCATCAATGACACCCCCACCCCCTGAACTATGTACATAATTTGGTCAGTAGTTTACACATTATGGGTAATTGCGGTCGTCCGCAGATTGTTCATTATACGTTACGCATAGATGCACGTGCCGGTCACGTGGTTAGATGGCAAACGATGAAAGTGAATTCCATCAAACATCTTGTCATATTTCACTTCAGATTTGAATAGTAAGAGATCATTTTCATCTGAATGAAAACTGCAGAATTTTATTGTATACACTTCAGGAAATGGCGTGTTTTAGGTAGTTCTTAAATCTTAATTCAGTCACAAAATAATAACTTGAAATTTCTTTATGGTGGGAGAATCGAAATAGTATTATTTGACATTTTGTGCATCCACCATTGAGGATTGTATATGCAGTAGTGTCACAATAGAACGTTCAATTTGTAAGAGAGGATTGTTACATCTGTATTCGGTGTTTTTTTTGTTTATTAAAAATGGGATTTTGCAAACTTTGGTTGTTTGTCAGTGATATCTGGAGGTCCTGAATATAGTTGTCTTTTATATTACACTAATGGAGGTACCAAGAAATTTTAATGTATGAATGTAGTTCATATGAATATCATAAAGTTTTGAAAGTTTGGTTGGTTTTGTTTTCGGAATGCATCAATGTATGTGATATGTGGGATAACTTGAATCACTTCATACCGAACTTTGGTGTAAAATAGAATCCTTGATCTTATTTCAATCAGTTTTCATTCACTCCATCTATCTTGTGTTAGGAAACGGTTCCATTTCATTTAAATGCATATTAAATGCTTTGGCTACTGATATCTTCGACGAAAAAGGTCTCTGTTCCGTCACTTGAAAACCTCTTCGATTTCTGATGACGTCAACTTGGGAGAGAAGACTCAAGACTTGCACACTGATGCTTCTAATTTCATGTTATTGTGAACCATATTTCGCGAATCTTCGTTGCAAAAATTCTATACAAAACCTTCTTTGTTTATTGTAATTATTATTGTGACCTGTATGAGGTTTAATATCAATGTGAGAAATATACTTTCAAACCAGGTGGAATCATTCAATGCGCTTTCTTAAAATAAGAAATCAGGAGGAATCCTTTTGTGTGAGTGAAAGTTTCAATATTTGAATATTTTATCTATGTATTTATCTATGTAATCCTATATTATCCACTTTTCTAACCCTAGAAAAGAAGGGTTTCCCTTGAATAATGAATCCATTGAATTGAAACAAATGAATAAACGATTAGATTGGATTTCTATTTATAATAAACGTCAAATCACAATTTGGTGATGCAACGGAAACCCATTTTTCTTATAGATAGGTGACGAAAATCTAACATATTACTATACATAAATCATATATTTCATGAGAAATTCGTTTTCTCCAAAAAATTGTTTAGATAGTTGTAAGAATCTCAGTTTTCATTTGATTTAAAAAATTAAACTTATCTAAATTCAATATAAACGTTTCACATAATTCTAAACATTAATTTTTTATTCACTGTTTAATTGCATCTAATTTTATCGTGTTGATTCATTCAGTACGTATGTGCAATCTAATACGCACTTCAAAATATGCTAAAACTATAAGTTGAATCAATTGGAAGCTTATGCGATGTACATTAGTGGTTCTCTGTTATTGGGCTTAGGCCTGTTGAGGTCCCCATTTGTAATAAATAAATAAATCAATAATGAAATTTCAAATTCAACATCAAAAGCCATTAATGCTCATGTGATTGCATCCAATTTTGATACTTTTATTTTCATAAACGCAAACAAAAAAATTTTGTTTTCAAGAACGACTTACTTAGCTATTTTTCATTCCAATCCAAATCTTTTTCTACTGAAAAATTAAATCATCAAAAAAAATGGAATGACAGAATAAATATAGTATATAAATCTATTGAAACAAGATTAAAAATATGAACAACATAATTATCCTATATTGATGCGGATGCTGGTTATGTTAAAACTTAAAAATTTCGTAAAACTTCGAATCAACATTCTGCCAAGAACACCTTCCCAATTTCTATTAATATAATTTTTTTCACAAAATTATTTTATTCTCGGTTTTGTAAATCAGAAGTCATTGGTAGGTACCTACTTTAGAAATGTTTCGATGTTAAAAAAAAATTCTCTCTCATATTCCTGAGAATTAAAGCATTCACAATGAAGTTGAAATAAATATCATAAATTTACCGAATAGATAAAACGTTTCGAAATTAGTTACTAGTTATCTTCAATATAGACAATTCTCATTTGTCGACAACTCCTATTCTACAAACACAATGACAACGAAAATGTACTGTTGTTAACTTGAACTCTTCCTGAAATGACAATGTTCTATTTCATTGAATTTGAAATATGTCAGAAGAGCTTAATTCTTGAATAAATCGAATATCAATAGACGAAATTCTCATCAAAGCTAATAAACAGTTTCTGCACTAATGGAATATCTTCAGTGACGCTTATAAAATACCCTCATAACAATAACACCTTTACAGATACATAATACGCATTGAGTTCAATTGTAAACACAAAATCATAACACATGACACGCCTGAGTGCATCTAACCGAGTTAGGTTTGATTGTACAGAACCGAGACCGCTAAAAATCGAATTGGCCTGCCAATATCCGGGTTTATTATAAAATACAATATCAGTTTCAATTACATTAATATTCACACGTATTTGACACTGACCTAGGCCACTCTGGCGCTACAGGCAACGGGCTGTGATAATAATTTGTATAGTAAACACTAAATAGTCCAAATAGCCGATATATTAATAATTGTTCCAAATCATTCTGTGAATTAAACCGGGAGAGACTGCCCACCATCCCTGCGCTCTCATCAAATGTCGCACCCGGTCATGGCTTATGAATTACATATCGAGTTGATTGTCACCTATTAGGTTGTTTGTGTTTGTCGGCACATAGTCTTCGCTCTAGGTCTAATTGATTGTTATTTATGTAGAAGCAAATTCGATTTAATGGAACGTATAAGGTTGGAGTTTTATTTACAAATTTAACTCAATTTCTTGGGAATGTAGATTGATAAATTAAAACCAATAAAATTATATTCATTCTTCTATATTATTTTTTGGCACTTAGTAAAATCGAAAAATAATGCCTGAATTGTTTATATGATAAACTCTACAAAAAATGGAATGACAAAATCGTTCCACATTTTGAAACTGTGTTTTCTAAATCAGGAACTGAATGTTGCGATTTGGTTGGATTAAATAGCTCCAGCCGGTAGCTTCAATATTGAGCACATTGAAGTTATTGGCTGTGAATGAATTCTTTTTGAATATTATCAGAAGAGGAAAAAATTATAACAGTTTAAGTTTTTAAATATAAATTCTTTTTCGTAATCCCATACTGTTATTTTGATATAACGGTATTCAGATAACAATTGAAAAGTCAGTGTTAACGGCCGCCGGCCGTTATAATTTCATAACGGCCGGCGGCCGTTAAGAAATCACTTGTTCAAATATTTATTTCAAAATATCATTCTGCTTACAATAACAACATTGAAATCTTGGCCCACAGCGAGTTGGGAGAACAAACCTCTGATTTTCATTTCGCATAGGCTAATAATACATCTTCATTAACCACCTTTACATTCTTGCTTTTACGCCACATTTCAAAATTTTCATATTTTTTTTGATATCGCTCTTGAGTTATTTTCGGCAGTTAATCAACACTCGCTGCACTGCAAATGATTCTCCCAATATTTCTAAAGGAATTTGATTTTGTTCCTCAATTTCATCCATGGTCGTCGTTAAAGCGAACTTGAGAACACAAAAAACTGACGTTGTTTATAAAACTGTCAAACTGTTCCATGACAACAGAGTGCACGACGTTGGGATTTTTCTTAAGAATTGCGAGGTACGGGTTTTTTTCTTCGGAATGAAAATTTAATCTTTCAACGGGATTACGAAAAATTTTTAACGACACACGGCCGATACGCAAATAACGGATTCGGTTAGTTATAATCCGAGGCGCAGCCGAGGATTATGACATAAAATTTCCAGACATCAGTGGCGCTCCTTTAAAAATATAGAGATGTCTTTATTATCAGAGATTTTAATATTATTCAGTATTTCTGAATAATTTCGTAACTCATGAAATTTGTTTTAGATATGCATTGATGAGAAACTATGATTCTGCTCAGAGGAATGTATAGCTATAGTAAAATCATATTTGTTTTTGTTATAGGACGATATATCCTTTCAATGACTGACCAGTGTGACTAATATAATATATTATATTTATATTTCTTTACATTTTGTGTTTCAACGCAGTTATTTCATTTTGTTTCGTGCTCTTAATGCGATATTGATATTATGTTTCGAGATGATACCTACTTTAAATTTGTTTTATTATTTGATTGGTAGGTTATTCCATATTGAAATAATTAATTTTATATGGCCCATAACTGCCCATAAGTGTTATTCAACATTAAAATGAATTATTCAATATTTTCGAAAAAATTAAAGTTTGCACTAAAAATGAAGATTATAGTTGGATATGCTTTGGGTTATTCTTTTAACAAAACTATAATAAAACTTACTTAGTTTCAGGAGATGATATAACTGCTTCAAATTTGAGACTTTTATCAAACACAGTACCTACCTATCTATAATTTTATACAGATTTGAGGAGTAATTTCTAGGGTGAATGATTTTATTATATATAATAAAAGATTAGTTTTCATGAAGAAGATTTCAAGATTTTGGAGGTTAATGTATGTTTCGCAGAAAAAATAATTGTGTGTAAAAATGTTACTGAACTTTATCCATGAATATTTTTCTTAGTGCCTAGAGCAAACAAACTATTTTCATAAATTCACTATAATTTTGACATTGTTCCAGATACAATTCAATTGAACAAATAAAAATTCACAAAATTCTGTTTTCCCAATATTCATTTACAAAATTGGGAAGTAGTCATGATATTTCAGATTTGATGCAAAATACTAGATACAGTTTTCTGATTTTAATGATATTTATATCTTCACTTACTTCACTAAAGTCAACCTTTGTTGTTACTTTACTAATAATGTTTCGAATTAATCCACTTTAATGTTCTTGACGAGTTAAAAATGATTAAATAATTCATTTTTTGAATCAGTAGGTATTGATTATTATATTATATAGAGAACACTAGAAAATTAATAGGATCCATTTATAGTATATAATAGTCATTATAGGTTGTCTAGAAATCCCCTTATGCAATTACCTAAGTTTGAATATGAGCATCTTCGCTCTGATAATAAAAGTGCAAAATTAAATGAGTCATTATACAGATTAAGTAAATTCCTAATTTTAATTTATTACAAAAGCATCTGCATAGGTTTCAATATTTTATATTTCTAATAAGAACATCTCATATAAAAAATAATTTATTTTAGAAATATTCAGGTACTAATTTATTAAGGATATCGTCACGATTGGAAGTACAAAATTTCTGATATTTGGGTAGAGAAAAAGAAAAATTCCTTTAAGTTAATTAAAAATTTATAAATTTGGTCATAATAATATTCTGCGTAAACAATTTATAGATATCGATATAAACACTATTAATTAACTAATCATAGAACGCATTAAATTCAAGTATTTTGTTAAACTTTCACTGAAAAATTGTCACCGTTATACTGTTTGTTTCGCATGAAAGAAATATTGATTTTTTCTAAGTGGTATACAAACCACGGCCACCCTTCAGTTATACCCTTCTTTGTGGATCCGGTTTTCTAAAGCCTTTAACGAATTTCCTTCAACTCGAGCGAACCGAGATATAATAAAAGGTACGAGCTTCATAAATAGCGGTCAGTTGAATGTTTGAGCTGGAAGAATCTGTTTAACAAGTGAGAAATCTTAAAGGTAGAAAAAACTTTATCCTTAAAATATATTGAATGAACTTAATTAAGCCACTTTATGTAGAAATAGGTATTTATTGAGTTGAATCTTCAGTTAAGTTTTTTTGAATTTATATTAACCCATATTATTATCATATTTTAATGTATCTTTGGCCTTTACATGAAACTTGTTTATCATCTTCGGCAGCTCAAAAATGTGTGAAAAGTAATGAAATTTTGTAATATAAATATATTTTCACATGAAGCTTTCAATTGGAATTTTTACTGTAAAATAAAGTTTAGCTATGTTTCGAAATGAATGAATATAGACCACATGTTAATACATATTGTCATTATGACTATTGAAGTATTTAATATTCTGACATGGAGAATATTTTTACTGCACTGCAAGGATCAAACTTCACAATAAAATCACAATATGAAGATTTCTTATAGTAAAATGTTGATAATTATTCCAAATTGAAATTCATCAGGAACATGTTCAAACTTTTATCTTACTAGTTATTCATTGCAACTAATAGAACGACAAAAGTTTGTTTTGTTTAAAAATATAGGAATTAAATAAAATCAAAATAAATTAAACTAATAATGTTTTTATTAGCAAATAAACAAAAATTCAAGCGAAGCACAGAATGATCACCAGCATTACCTTAAAATCTACATCATAATCCAAAATTTTTCGTCACATCTTCGGAATTTTCGATGACCAAAAATTGACAAAATCTGATTTCAATATGAGATAATCATTTGAGTTCCAAGCAAAATACACTAACCGCACTTAAGTAATTATCCAAGCAAAAATTATAGCATATAGAAGTTTGGGCGATGATCAACAGTCAGCGCGACACGAAAATTATTCAAAGTCCGAAAATGATCCGGTCCGAAGGACCAAAACCTTTCTATGCGCAAGCTAAGAACGTCCTTACAGTACGGAAGGCGCCGAAGGAGTGAGGCGTCTCTCGCCTAAGACATGAGCTCAAGGCGATCTTTAGGGAAAAGACGGCGGCGCCGTTGCACAGGACGCCGGCAGACGACTGACACAAGACGTTCGTAGGGGAGCGACGCGCGCGCCCCTATCACACCCCCACCATCTCGCCACGCCTCCGGAGGGGAATACGCTAATTAAGTGATATTTTTAAGTAGCTACTAAGATTTTTCAAGAACGATATCTCGATCCCGCTCGTTTATTAACACCCCTTCCTTTCCGCATCTTGACGCCTGGCGTCGCTCGAAGTTGCTAGCGGACCGCGTATACTGATGTATTGAAAAGATTCCTGAATGGAATAGAAGAATAAATACAACATGAAACTTTCACTCGGTTTAATGCACCAGTTTAAAAAAATTAGCTATCCATTGTATACGATAATTAATAGCAATTTCTAAATTATACATTCGAGATTTCAGTGGAGAATCAGTATATAATTTTTCATGTTTTTTTTTGAATAGCTGAAGTTAACTCACGGTATTTTGTGAGACATTTTATATGAATCAGAATTAATTTTCAAATTTATATTGACTTTATTAATTGAAAAAGATGTTATCAAACGTGTGAGTAATTATCAAACTAACTCCCTCCGGACTTTTGAGTTGAATTTTTTTATCTTTATCTTTCTGCTTTTCATATAAACGAAGTGAAAGCTTCAAGTAACTGAAGTGATTTGAAATATGGCGAGAGTTTTCATTTAGCGATTTGAAAAATTGTCAGGCAATGCAATGATAATAAAAATTCATATTTTGTTCACAACTTACCATTTTTTCACCCAAAGTACGTAGGTACATAAAATATTAAGAACGTGTATCCACGAAATGAGAATTTAAAACACTTATTCTCAAAATGTACAACTATAGTTATAATTTCGACCTCTGATTAGTAATTATTCGTGAAGAGTTTGAAGTAATATTCTGAGATGAAGGCTATACTACAGAAGATCAAGAGTTAGTGTCTTATTATACAATGATTATTTTTTTCTCAATTCGAAAATCTTTTTATAATCGAAATTTCTGCGGTGTATGTTTTTGTTGATTATTTATGTCAAGATCTCTTCTTGACATTTCCTCATAATCATTTGGAAATCTTGTGATAAAATAATAATAAGATTTTCTCTTATTGATATTTCCTCATAATCATTTGGAAATCTTGTGATAAAATAATAATAAGATTTTCTCTTCTTGATATTTCCTCATAATCATTTGGAAATCTTGTGATAAAATAATGATAAGATTTTCTCTTATTTATATTTCCTCATAATCATTTGGAAATCTTGTGATAAAATAATAATAAGATTTTCTCTTCTTGATATTTCCTCATAATCATTTGGAAATCTTGTGATAAAATAATAATAAGATTTTCTCTTATTGATATTTCCTCATAATCATTTGGAAATCTTGTGATAAAATAATAATAAGATTTTCTCTTATTGATATTTCCTCATAATCATTTGGAAATTTTGTGATAAAATAATAATAAGATTTTCTCTTCTTGATATTTCCTCATAATCATTTGGAAATCTTGTGATAAAATAATAATAAGATTTTCTCTTATTGATATTTCCTCATAATCATTTGGAAATCTTGTGATAAAATAATAATAAGATTTTCCCTTCTTGATATTTCCTCATAATCATTTGGAAATCTTGTGATAAAATAATAATAAGATTTTCTCTTATTTATATTAGATGATAATGTACGATGTTTTTCGAAATACACTTTAGTGTGCAAATTTCAGACTGGTGTTTGCGTAATACCAATACGTGAAAATCTCAAAACATAGATTTTCATTTCTCCAAAACTTTTTGAATTAATCTTCATCAAGCAACGGCCTTATCAGTACAAATAATCAAACAGTTAATATTGAACAGTTTATGATATTTCGATACTTGACTAGGATTCCACTAGATGAAAGCATAACACGAAATTGAGGAAAAAAAGTATCGATAATGACAAATATCAATTGCGAAACGTTAAAATGAACCAAAGATCAGAATTCAAATAGCAGATTCCGTACAATGTCCGTCTGTAAATAAGAGTTTTTTTATCTAGATCATGATTCCATGGCGATTGTCTCATCGGCCAGATGGAAAAATGAGTCGAGCGGTGATAGACTTCAATTCAAAACAAAATACCCGATAGAAATCTGAAGCACGGTCCGATAACTCTTCATTAAACCTGGCTATTCTGTAATCTTGCTATGTGAATAGATATCCAGAAAAAATTTAGTAAACTTTCATTCACGTTTTCACAAATTTTAGATCAACCATAACCACAATAACACTTTTAAGTAGCTCAAAGAACACTAATTTTGATATGTTATTTTTCATTCAAGATAATGACAAAAAAGTGTAAAAAATTTTTGTGACACCGTGTATTAATTTTTTTCACTCTTAATTAGTTCAATTTGATCTTATAAAATTAGAGTGAATGCCTCCACTTTTCTAGGAAGTGATTGGTCATTTTCTTACTACCAATAACCATCTCAAAATATCTTACTGTTACTGCCTTTCACATATTGGAAGAAAATTTGGATGTTTCAAATCATCAGCGAATTTTCTTTAATTTTTCTACCTTCATTCCAGACGCTGTTTAAAAGTGCTAACGAAGGGGAGAGACTGTATGAAGGGTTAGCCCTGATCCTTTATTGAGAGACCGTCGGTCAGTGAAACAAGAATTCTACGGAAGGAAATCAATGACCAACGTAGGAGGGAAAGAGTCTCTTACTCTCTCCTAAAAGATTGAAATTCAGTACTTATTAGAATATAAAACGAAATTTTAACTAAGTTTCCAGAAGAAATCATTTCTTCAAAAAAGTTAATTTATGTGTTTTCTTCATTGCAGATATGATTTCGGTTGGAATTTTCTACAGCTTACAAATTGAAGTAGTGGGAGCTGACAAACCTTGTCGAATTGTATTGAGTCTCAAAATAAACTGCATATCATCGTAGCAATTGAATATTTCAAAATATTGAATACGTACATCATTTGTGCATACTTATTTGAGAGGATTACATAGACTGCACAACTATCGAGTTATCCATTTAATCTTTCCACTGAACGAAGAGGCATTTTTCAGAAAATTTGACTTTTCGATTATATAGAAAAAAATTAAAAAAGAACGAGGTACAGTAACAATGATATCCTTTATGTTAAAAATTTTTTTGCTATAGAATTCTGAATAAAGAAATACTTCGAACGAATTGCTTCATATGGTGTTTTCTGTTTCAGGTATTAATACTTTGTTGATTAATCCTTCATGAGAGAATATTTTAGTTAATTGTATTTAATTTTTGTTTTATTAATTCGTTTACTCCTTTTTTTACACGAGTCACTGTTCAATTATGCATTTTATCACTTTTACCGGCACTTTATTTTTAGTTGTCGAAAAACTTATTTACGCTCAGATTATAATGTTATAATGATATTAAGTCACTTCTTTGATTATTGTTTGTTAGGTTACCGGTTTCACTTTCACTAATGTAGGAAGGGTCGAAAATTACACATAATCTTCATAATTTGTGGGATGTGTGTAAACAAGTTTTCAGTGGCATTAGTTCAGACGAAAAATATCTTACCTTAGATTTGTTCCTTAAAGTAAAAAAAAAAGCGCGTACACTTACTAGGAATCACAACACTTAGGGTACATGGCAATGAATGCCCGTCTTGTAGCACACTATCAGGCATTATCAAGTAGTGGGGAGACGCATGAGCAGCGTCTCGACGCCGGGGTTGCCGATTGGTGGCGTCCTCCCACACAGCGGCGACGTTGCGAACTAAGGGTCTGAAAATTGCACTTCGCGGTGGGTTTTCCGAGTTTCGTTGTGTTTCATCTTCGTCCTGTGTTGCTGGCCGAGAAGAGTGTATGGGAGAGATTGAGCTTGAGCGGATATTTGGCTTGAAATATAAATTCTCCCTAGTCTTTGTTAATTTAGCCTTACTGTTTGATTTGATGATTATCTCAATCTAACTTGTTAGTTTTTCGGTTTGGTAATACCAATTTTTCAATTAATGAACTACTCATTGAACTTTCGAGGCTTCAATTGAAGTCAGTTACTGAGAATTGAAAGAATCGAAATCAATATTACCCTTCATCAGTTTTATCCGTCATATATTTGATCTGTTTCGTATAAAACTATCGCTCAAGTTTTCAGTATAATTATTTATCTTGTTTCGTATTGCATACTAGTTTCATGTTGATACGTGTGTAAAGATCTATTATATATCATGATGCTGCTATCTATCACCTTAAAAAAATTGAGTTAGGATTTATGGATTTTCGTTATAAAAAAAATTGGTAAATGTATTCAATATATTTTGAGACATTTTAGAAAAGATAGGAAACGAATATCATAAAATTCGGTGGGATTTTGGAATATCTTTATTTTTCGATACCTACTATAATAATATTTAAATTTAGGTGTATTTTTCCTGAACATAATAGTCCGTTGTAGCGTGTCGAAAGTCAACAGTCATGTGCGGGAGTAATTTTTTTATACGTTTTAAACCTGCTAAACACCGAATTTTTTCAAATTTTTTTTCCCGGTACATATTGGCATTTCTAGCGGCTCCTATCGAACCAAATGAGCGGAAATTTACTTTCTGAGGTTGTTTTCAGGCAGAACTAATCTGTCAATCCTCTCAATCGCGGAGGATTCGAATCTCTACGACGAAGATCATTGATGCAGGCGGCGGCTAAGTGAAGCAGGCACGTATTAGTTATTAATTGTATTTTTCCTGAAAGGAATAGACCATTGCAGAGTATCGAAAATCAACATGCAGTCGCGGGAGTAGTTGTTTTATCGGTTTCCGACCTCCTGGAATACGATATATATATATATATATATATATATATATATATATATATATATATATATATATATATATATATATATATATATATATATATATATATATATATATATATATATATATATATATATATATATATATATATATATATATATATATATATATATATATATATATATATATATATATATATATATATATATATATATATCCAACTGAAATTTGGTATCTGGGGGCAGAATGAAACTGTCAATTTGGGTGAATTCTGCAAACTGCTGTCATGTTTACGTAGATATTTCTTGTTTTTTCGTAATTTTCTAAAATTCAACTCAAGCTCATAGCTTCTGCAGATTAAGTTAGAAGATTTAAGTTTGGTATGTGGATTGATGTTGAAATACGATCGTGTGTGGGAGTAGTTTTTTTTCATCAGTCTTAGACCTTCTGGACAATAAGTTTCGTTTACCTTTATAGTATGTATATATATATGTATATATATATAAATATATATATATATATATATATATATATATGTATATATATTTATATCTTTATATATATATATATATATATATATATATATATCTATATATATATATATATACATATATATATATATATATATATATATATATATATATATATATACATATATATATATATAATATATATATATATATATATATATATATATATATATATATATATATATATATATATATATATATATATATATTATATATTTATATAATATATATATATATATATATATATATATATACGATTACGATTCATTACAATTATTGCTATTAAAGCGTGGTTCTTCAGTACGGGTTTACTTAGTGAATTTTTTTTTCGTAAGTAATACCATGGTATTGGTATTGGTAGGTGTGGATGGTGACCGATGCGCTGCGACCTTATTAGATCTATTGTGCCCCATCTTCTTCTGCTTCTCGATGTGTTCTCGTTTTACAGCAGCTCCTCCAGCCTCAATACCTTCAGGAATTTGAGGATTTTAAGGGGGTCTATTCGTGGTATTTCTTCTACAGTCAGCTGGTATGATCCCAGTGTGTTCAGTCTTTCATGGTTCACAGCATAGCACTCCATCAGTATATGGTGGAGTGTTTCTGGACGTTCCTTGCAGAATCTGCAGGTGCTGTCTCACTCTAAGCCTAGCTTTCTTAGGTGTTCTTTGAGTCTACAATGCCCCGTAAGAAATCCTGTGATTGTCTTTAGACTAGTTTTGCTGAGGTTAATCAGTGTCTTCGATCTTGCTCGGTTGAACTTTTCGAGGAGATCTTTGGCCATGAGGGCATCTAATTTTTCCGAAAAAAATCGAAAAAACACGTTGCTATGTAATATTTTAACTAGAAGAAAAATCCTCGTCTTCGACTCGAATTTTTGCATCTGCACGAATGCTTTTTGTTGAAAAAATATTACTTTGCGTTGTGTTTTTTCGATTTTCTTCACAGGAAAAATTAGATGCCCGAATGGTATTTGACAAAAATATTTTATGAGTAACAGCTATCAAGTTTTGCCGCGGGTAAACTCGAAAAAACTGCTGACAGGTGCTGTCATACAGTTTTTGCAACTAGAAACCATTTTTAATTCAAATTTGCGGGTTTGTGATTGGTGGAAAATAAGAAGAGGGAAATAGTCAATGAAATAAACTATATTCTAATTTTTATTTCGGTTTGCTATTTAAGCGTGGTTTTTCAAAATATAAATCCTAATTCGAATCGCATCTCGACGCGATGCACATCGCGAGAAAAATACTACCTTAGTGACAGAGCTCTCTTGCACACGAGTTTTTATGTTGCTGTGTCTAGAAGCTTAAGAAAGTGTTTGAGGACACACAAAATTAATTCCCAATCCTTAACAAGAACATATGCTGCACCAGCATGGTACAACGTAAGCGATCCCATCCATAGTCAGAACATCACAAGTTTTCAAAATGAAATATTCAGTTACAATGTCACAAGAGCATAGAAAATAATCGATTATACCTCCGAGACACGAGCCGTTTTTAAGAAAATACGTCTTGTGACGAGGTCAGTTTGAAAATTATTTTTATTTACTCGATTTGGTATTCGTATTTTTTTCGTATAATTTTCAATCAATCAGAATAATCAATACAGTTGAGTGACCTTGAATGATTTCGATGATACCTGATCATACACAGAGTAGCTCTACCAATCGAAAATTGTTCATTAATTTAATTTCCATAGTAACCACATCGACATCAATATACAACAATACACAAACTAACAGGACCGTCAAATTTTGACGTTTATCAATAACTGTTCAAAAATGAGTCGATTCGGAGATTTTTACTTAATTTACTCAATGAATAATCGTATCAAATACAATGCGTACTTCAAAATAAATACGATTATACATCTCAAACTTCCTGCATAATTACAAATCGTGTCAGTTTGACAGAATTATCCTCCCGCTTCGCGGTCGGATTATTTAGACTGACAAACTGACACTCTTTGTAATTATGCAACAAGTTATCGATATATAACCTGATTATTTTAAAGTACTTGTAGTATACTACTGATTATATAACGAATAAAAAAATGCTAATATTTTTGACAAATGTCAAAACATCGTCAATATGAAAACATTCTCATTTTGACACGGACGAAACACTAAAACGATTATATCACGTCGTCAAAGGTATATTCCCTTATCAATACTCAGTAACTATGCAAAATTAACGGATTATATTGGCTTATTTATATAATAAGTTATAAAATCACAAGAGCATCGAAAATAATCGATTATACTTCCGAGTCACGAGACGAATTTTGCGAAACATCACTCGAGCTGCGCTCTCGTGATGTTTAATAAAATACGTCGAGTGCCGAGGTTAGTACAACGATTATTTCCGCTTGCTCGAGTTGGTATTCGTTATGATTATATAACGAAAAAACAACAACGCCGGAACTATAACCAAAGCGTTGCATACTGAATAATTGAACATAACTTCACCAAACTTGATTATTTTTTTTTTGACAAACGTCAAAAAATCGTTAATATGCAAACATTCACATTTTGATACGAGGAGAAACGCCAAAGCAATTATATCACGTCGTCAGGGGTACCTATATTCACTCATCAATTAGCAGTAACTATGCAAAATTCACGGATTCTATTGGCTTATTCAAACATGAGTTATATAATCAGATTAATAACCTTAAACCGGCCAAGTAAGAGTGGGACTCGCGCACGAAGGGTTTCGTACCATTGACTACGCCCCCCTTAAATATATATTTTATTTTAATTCTATTATATATTATTAAAGCAAATATACGATCAAGTATTTTGTGAATATTTCAACTGCCCATCTATTACCATTTATCGATAACGAGCACAAATAGGCGTTTTTTGTATGGGAGCCCCCCTTAAATATTTATTTTATTTTAATTTTATTATTTATTATTAAAGTAAAAATACAATTGAGCATTTTGAGAATATTTCAAGTGTCTACCGGTGCCATTATTGATATTACGTTGGCTGGTACGTGGTGCGATAACAATCGCCTACAGTTGAATCTTAATAAGACAGAAGTAGCTTTTTTTCATACTGATGTTTCTCGTCTTGCCTATCCTGATAGCATATGGTTACAGAATACTGAGGTGCAAATTCAGAAATCAGTAAAATTCCTGGGGGTTCACATTGATTCCCATCTCAAGTGGCACACTCACATAGGATATCTGAACAAAAGGCTCTGCTCTGTACTTTATTCTATAACCGCCTTAAAGCATCATGTTGCAACCGATGTTTTACGAATTATTTACTGCGCTAACTTTCAGTCCTTATTAACCTATGGCATAATATTCTGGGGCAGCAGCTCCCTCGCCCGGTGTCTCTTTCTGACTCAAAAACTGGCATTACGATCGATACTCAACTTGAGGTTCAGACAATCGTGCAGAGGATATTTCAAAAGTTTCAAAATCTTAACTTTAACTGGGTTGTATGTATGGCGCTCCTTACTCTTCTTCCACAAACTCAAAAGTATTTTTGGTAGATTTCAGAACAATACTACTACAAGGAGAGTGTTTCCATATACTACCTAGATGTTCTCTATCCCTAACAATGCACGGAAGTCTATACATGTGTCTAAAACTATTTAATGCACTACCAAAAAGGTTTCATAGCTTTGACAGCACAAGCCTCTTTAAACGAAGAATTTATAAGTTCATTTTAGAAAGCGAGCCATATGATTTGGATGAATTTTTTCATTTGTGCTCGATTAAAGATACCTGACTTGTTTCTTTTTTTCATTACTATGTTGTGATAATTTTTGAAACGAATAAATTATTATTATTATTATTATTATTATTATTATGGAGCAAAAAAGGGCAAAAAAATTGCGTTTGTTGTATGGGAGCCCCCTCAAATATTTTTTTTATTTTGTTTTTAGTATTTGTTTTTATAGTGGCAGAAGTACATAATTTGTGAAAATTTCAACTGTCTAGCTATCGACGTCCTTGAAATACAGCCTGGAGACATATAGACAGACAGCGAAGTTTTAGTAATAGGTTTCCGTTTTTACCTTTAGGGTACGGAACCCTGCAAACTGGACAAGTGCGAGTCGGACACGCGCACGAAGGGTTCCGTACTATTGACTATGCCCCCTTGAATTTTTATTTCATTTGAATTTTATTATTTATTATTAAAGTAAAAATACAACTGAGTATTTTGTGAATATTGCCATCATTGATATAGAGCAAAAAAGGGCAAAAAAATCACGTTTGTTGTATGGGAGCCCCCTTTAAATATTTATTTCATTTTGTTTTTATAGCGGCAACAGAAATAAATAATTTGTGAAAACTGTCTAGCTATCACGGTTCTTGAGATACAGCCTAGGTGACAGATAGACGGACAGATGGCGAAGTCTTAGTAATAGGGTCCCGTTTTTACTTTTTGGGTACGGAACCCTAAAACTGAACAGATTTACCCAATTAATAGTACTACATCGAGAAGCAGAAATGAGAGTAATTAGGCATTAAATTGACTACATCGATATTAGATTCTATAAAACCTAACTTAACTACAACCCACTGACCAAAAACATAACAAACATAAGAAAATATTGAACTTTTTAACTCCCTTATCAAAATTTACCTATTTTCCATGAAAGAAAATAAATTAAGTGATAATCATAAATCTTGCGATGCTGACAGCATCGAAAGCGAATATCAAAAATTGTAACAGAGGCGTTGAATAGAAAATTTCCTCTATAATTACTCCGAAGAATCAAACACAGGTTATCTCAAATTGTTTTCTTTATCATTAACGCAAATTATAAAATAACAATTGAAGATATAATAATATCTTCTTGTATGATTTCTCACTTACAGGAAACTATTCTTCAGAAAGAAATCGAAACTCTTGTAGAACAGTAGAACTGTAGGAATCTCAAAAGTATTATAATTATGAAATATGTATGTAAATTGGAATGAGTAATTTTGTTGAGTTGGTCTAGTGCATAGACTGGGTCCTGGGTTCAAATGCCAGGTAAGATATAGATGTTGAAAATGTTCTTGAGATTCAAAAGTTATCTAATAAAATTGTGCTGGGTAATGTACATAGTGTACAATCCTTTGTAGTAGATGGCGCGAAACTCTGCGAAACTCTCGCCTGTGTTCCAACATCCCCTTGAAAAAATATTTTATTCAACATAAAAAATTGATTTCATATATTGATAGATCTATCTCTTTCATTTGTGTTCTTCTAGATGTAGTAATCAGTAATTGTGAAAAACTACAAAGAAAATAATATATTCTGTAGCAAGAGAAAGTAATTTAAAATGTCATAATTTCTCCTTAGAGAATGAAGAAATAAACATTGATAATTGATTTAGTTATTGATGAGTTATATTCTTTATCAAGTTAAATGATATTAGCATTCGAGAGTTATGTTTGCTATATTACAATATTTTAATATATTAGCTTTGTTCGCGGTAAGGATCCTGAACCGATTCCGAACTGTTCGCATGCGCAGTTTGAATTACGGCGTTCGCGGATCAAAAAATCCTGAATTTTTAGTTCCAGTTCTGCGTTCGCGGATAAAATAGAACCGATTCCGAATCAGTTCGGAACTGGTTCTAGCAGTCCTTGGGATCGAGGTAGGATTTTTAGTTCGAGTCTTGCGCATTCACGATTGTTTTGTTTTGACAGTTGAAAGTTAGGTTCAGTTAATCAGTTTGTACTACCATTTGCATTTGTATATTTCTTATTTTGATTTCGTATGTGTTGGTATTTTCGAAGTTACACGTGAGAATATTTGATTTAATCGGTAGGTTATATGATTGTCCTTATCTTCAGTTCAATCTTATAATGAAATATACGTATTTTTCAGTAAAGATTCCCGTCATGTCTGATAATTTTTATCTATCGATGAAGACTTTGAAGATATCTTGGATATAGTTGAAATTCCAAAGAATTTGATTACTTTGAGAAAACTGTTCCCCAATTTAATGAAGAACAATATGTGGTGTATTTAAGAATTGGCACAACGATTTGCTGATTCAGAGTAGTATCATAATTGGCAAGAAGGAGATGCTCTAAAAGTTAGTGCACTGAAATGTATTACTGTTTTTTATGGTTTCAATCAAATGGAGTTGCCTACTTCAGGGATGTATCAGATAAGTTCAACATAATTAAAAAAACCTTTTACAAGATTATCAGAAGAATAACTAAATTTTTGAGTAATTTCTCACCGGAAGTTATTACATGGCCAACTGATGTAGAAAAGAAACGAAATTCAAGCTCACTTCAGAGCACATAACTTTCCAGGAGTAATATGAGTGATCGATGGTACCCATATCAGAATTAAAAAGCTAGAAGATGATCCAGATTCTCATTGAAATAGAACTTCTATTCAATCCAGGTAATGTTAAATGACTCTTATAGGTTAATTTGTATCACTTCATAAATTTGTAAATACATAAGTAAATGTGAAAAAGATTATTCTAATATTAGAACAATATTTATATATACAATGATAACATTGCCGTACTTTTTGAATGAAATTTAAAGTATTAACACGAGCATTATTCTAGGATCAAATGGTATGTGACCATAAGCGGCGAATTTGTGACATCTTTGTGTTTTTTCCTGGTTCAGTACATGATAGCAGAGTACTTAGAAGATCCCCTTTATATGAAACTTCACCTGATAAATCCAATGATATAAATTATATCCTTGGTGACAGTGGGTATCCTTACTTGAGGCATTTGTTAACACCTTTTAGGCATAATGGAAATCTGACTACCCACCAAAATAACTTCAATTTATTACTGTCTACAAACAGGTTTATTTTAGATTCAAAAATAAAATACACTTTGTATATGCCATTCTCTGTCATCAAGGCTGATTTATCCAAACATAAATTAATATACTGGTATATATCAAATTTCAAGAAGTGATATTTTACATTTAATTTCTTTTTGTATAGAAAGGTAATTATTGTTACACTTATAAAGTGTTTAAAGGTTTATATATGATGTATTTAATTGCTACTACATTATTATGGAAATAAATGGTATTCTTATTACTGTCGAGCATGTTTATACTTTATGTCCATACTTATTGGAATTAAAGCTCTATAGAATGATTGTATTAACTTTTTACAAAAACTAGTCTAATCACAAAGTCCAGACTATCAATTAAGAGATCAAATATTCATGATAAAAATATAATTGATTCATTCACATTGTCATGCACCAAACTAACAAGTTTGAAGGAAGCTAGGCATATGTATCGAACGTCGAACGAAACATTGAATGATTATTCAAGTGTTTTGCATATGAGTCTTATGAAATTCAAACATAATGTTAGTAATCAATGACTTAATGGTCCTTGCAAAACTTGTTCCTTTTTTATAGATAAGTACATAAGAATTGCTGATATAAATCTTGTTTATTATTTTTGTTAATTTTCTTCATAATATACATGTATATGCAATAAATATATGTTCCATTGTATATAAAGTATTCGCTGAAGCAAGTTTCTTATGTCTTATGAGCAGATTTGAATTTTGCTAGCAACATAGACGGCATAGAGTAATCGTGAAAACTTCTGTGACTCGCTATTTCCCTAAAACAGTTCTCAAATCGTTCGCGGATCAAAATAATTCGGAACCGGTTCCGAACCGGACATGCGTACTATGACAATCTCGAATTAGTTCTGAACCAGTTCGGAATCGGTTCAGGATCCTTACCGCGAACAAAGCTATTGTTACGTTTTTTTATTGTGAGTCCGCTTGTGCGAATAAAAACACGCAATTTTCTATTAACAAACTAAATGATTCTATTAACATTCACTTACACTAACTAATCACTCAACCAATAACTATTTATGTACAAAAGACTATTTATGTGAAAAAGTCTATTTATTTCACTTCTATTTATTTCGTCGCAAGAATTAGAATTCAACTCAACGTGATCGACCCCGGTCGTTTATATATCTCCTCACTAAAACAATCCAGAATAGTCATAAACGATGTTTCTCGAATATTCCATATTGTCTGCTTGAATTGTTCTAGAATCTCTGCGGTAAGCGATGATTTATTGACGTTAAAAATGTTGGAGATGATGGTCGCAACATTATATAAAAACTCCTAATGAAAAATGATAGATAATATCCTGGTGATACGTTGAAAGTGTAGTTAATTTTGACATATTATCGTATCTGATTCTTCGCGGAGAATCCTACTAGCGTGGAAATCTTACCATTTACCAAACAAAATAACACAATTGAGCTAAAACTAAATGATAAATGAGAATTTTATAGTATTTCAGTAGAAAATAGCAGTTCATGATTAAAGCGTCCAATTTAAATACTTTGTATATGAACTGAAATTATTATGTTGTATAAAAAATATTAAGTGAACTTTGTAACGTGTAAATTCTCCGCTTAACCGCCGCCACTGAATTGCTGACCGAAATACCGTGATTCACGCTATCAAACTCGTCCAGTTAGGAATGACTTGCGTACGACGAGAATATCGAGATAGCGTCGAATTTGCACGTGAAACATCTAACATCGTTCTCTTTTGGCAGGTATCCGTCGAGGATACAACATCGTTAAGAGTCAAATAATATTCAATATCTATTAAACGAATATTCAGTTTATTAAAATTATTAAGTATCTGTGGCGTCTGATAGACGGTAAGTTATGAGAAGAAATCTAATTATTTCGTATAAATGCATTATCTTGAAAATCTGAATTGATTCCTTGTTTCATTTTCCGCCATTTAATTTTTTTATTTATCTATATTAAATTATTTATCTTTCAATATTGAAATAATCATCTTACATTTCTTAATTTGAAATATTTTTAATTTATTTGCTTATTTCACTCCCTCAATTTGACACAAGATTTTTGTAGGCTAACGATGGCAAATTTCACGTGGTCATATCTTATGCTCAGTTTAATGTTGGAGCATATACTGTTTTTCTTAGCATCTTTGCTTGAGATACTTCTAAATGTTAATTTGAATTGGCCATCGATACCCTACAGAGACTCTTGGGAGATTTTAAGTTTTAGATTGTATGTTGATTTGCCCCGAATTATTTTAGTCACCTTGGCTGGAGCTAGGAAGCACTTTGATTGGAACTAAAAAACCACTTTGGCTGGAACCATAAAGAAAATCTAACTGAAGCTACTATATAACCGCAGCTAGAACTACCAAGCAACTAGGGACGAAGATTGCCAAGCGTGGGACAAGAATCAAAAGAGTACAATCCACCGAGAATACAGTCAATAAAACGTCGATAGAAAATTAATGAAATAAACAGATAAGTCTCTTGTATATAATAAGAAAGCAGTAAATACCTTCATTTTATATCTTGTTGTTATTTCTGAAAACTAACTAGAGCCTATATATGTATAACCAATCTCTCAGCTAGCTCGGGCATATAATAAAAAGGGAGAGTGGTTACAACTTACTATCCAATATGATTCTTCTTGGAGAATCATACCATTGTGGACATAAAAAAAATATCACTCTATACCTCTTGATTGAAATGACCAATATGAAATATTTTGTGTATAAACTAGAGTTATTATTTCACGTAAACGACGAGTAAACTTACTATTCCATCTGATTATTCGTGGATAATCATACCAGCGTGAACTTTTTCAAAGAATATTGACAAAAATATCGCTTGACCTACAGAGCTCCATCACTGAGGTCGTATTTCCCCCCCAAATTTTGTTCTTTTAACGTACAAATTCTTAACCCCCTAAGTCAATTTGAAGAGGCTGAAGAGATGCACAGTGCTTGAGTACCTGTCTGTAAAAACGCATGAAATTTCCAAACACAAATGGCACATCTTTAACCAAATTTAAGTACACATTTTTACTCTTCCAACTGATTTCGTAGTGAGTAAGAAAGGTGCATTGCTAGAATGAAACCATTGAAATCTCTAGAGTTCACTTTTCTTATAATTCTTGTAATCGTAGCCCCGTTACTCAAACAGCAGAAGCTGTGCTCGTGCGCAAAATGTCAAATATCGCATAAAAACTAGTAATCTCTACTTAAAAAATCCGGACATCCTACTACGTAGCACTAGGCATGATAAAACCCCTATTTTTTTGAATGTTTTATATAAATTGAAAAACTACACATTAAATGCTATCATTTTATTTCATTATTGTGAAAATCAGTTTAGGATTAAGATTTATAGATAGCACCATATGTCTATGGACAAAAAAATCTAAAAAACGATATAATTTTTTTATTCTTCGTGGGGAAAAAGTTTTGAAAACACTTTTCTTATGAAATCATATGTGTTTTATCTATATCCGTTGGAATTTTTAAAATCGGACTAGCTTCTAACTTTTTGTCACATGTCTATGGCCAAATAAATCTAAAAAACGCTATAATTTTTTCATTCTTCGTGGGGAAAAATTTTTAAAAACCCTTTTCTTATGAAATCATATGTGTTTTATCGATATCTGTTGGAATTTTTAAAATCGGACTAGCTACTAACTTTTTGTCGTGAGACTATAACCCCTTAGCTTCGCCTCGGGGTAAAAATGGCGGTAGTGAGATCAAAAAGTTACCACTAGATACTTCCTTAGTATAAACTTAATTCACGTTAAAATATTCAACGCTTTAACTCTATCTAGAGGTGGTTTGGGAGTGCAGAAATCCTCTTAACTCTCCATGCCCCTTCCAAAAAACAATAAAAGACTGAGTTTAGGATATGAGCTATACGTAATTAGTTTCCACATTATGTGCCTCTGGTTTCGCTGGTACACTTCCCCGCCACTCTCTTTTCCAAAGAGTGAAGTTAACGAATTTCAGGACATTTTATCAGATGGAGGACGCTGGAAATGTCTATATATTCTAAAAATTTCGAAAATAGTGGCACAGGAGGTATAACACTGATATAAAAACGATTCTTATACGTCACTGTTAAATTTCGATACAGTGAACTGATCCACTATTTTAGTGAAAATACGACTAATAATTCTAAAAATGAAATAAATTGATATACAGGAATATTATAAGTAGTATTTTATCAGAAATATCGCAGATTTTAACGAATTGAATTATATTTTGAAAAATCACGATTAAATAGCAAGCCGAATTGAAAATTAGAAGATAATTTATTTTATAAAAAAAAAAATTCGTGCATCGTGGTTGTGGAAAAAAGTTGAAACCAACGAAGAAGCGTACCTCAACATCAACTCAATCCACTTACCAAATGTCAACCCTCTAAAAAATCCGCGAATTGCATCGTGTAATGATATCGAAGCAGGTCGACTGGAGAAAATGGTTCTCAAACGCCTAAAAGGCACTTCCTCAACATTAACTCAATCTACGTACCAAGTTTGAACCCTCTAACTCAATCTGCAGCAATCAGTGCTAAAGTGAAATATTTCAATAATTTCACCTAAGAACAATAAGTTCTCAACAGAAGCTGCATAAGTTGACCAGGGTAAATGCCTTAAAAATGATAAAAATTGAAAAAAATAACAGTAGGACGAAACTCATTGGAAAAGGAGGAGAATATAATAAAAATGAAAGAAAAAATAATTTACGGGCGATCTGAGGTCGGGAAGGGGGTGAGTTTTTGAGGGTGAGTTTTTAAGGGTTTTTCCGTTTCCGGAAAAACTACAAGTCCTATGAAAAAAAGTCAAATAGCAAAGTTGTAGGTAACTTTTTTTTCACATAACCTCAAAATTTATGTTAAAAATTCAAAAAACCAAAATTTTTTTTAACGAAATTTGGTGAGAACTTACCTTTTTATGTCTCAAATACACTGTAATTTATTTGATTTGAAATATTCATTTTTTCACCTTATTTTAACTCATTATTGAAAAAGCACCCTAATTTTCAATCGAAAATTCTCCTGTCAAAATATCAGCTTTGTTCAAAATGTTGGCGTGTTTTATATTCTTTGAAATCTCTACTTTCCGATACACTAAGATAGTAAATATTCTCAGAAAATGCAAAAAATCGAAAAAAAAACTCGAATTCGAAATTTTAATTTGGCAGAAAAATGAAACGGTGGATCATGAATAAATATTTGCGCTATGTAGGAAAACATTACGCAGCAAGCAGCTATATTATTTGTGATGGGTACCTCGGAATTAAAAAATCAATTACTGTCACAACAGTACCAGCAGTGAAGCCATCTAAAAGAGGAGAAAGTAGTCGTAGAAAAACCTCAGACAATATTCCAGAGTTTGATTATCAAAACCATACAAAAATACCATTTTTGCAAGAAAAATTTTTATCTAACGAGAAAAACAGGGACAAAATAACAAAAACGTTAATGGAAAGATTACAGTCACAAGGATTTTCCTGTAAACAAGTAAAAGAAGATGCTGATGCTTACATAATTTTGATAATCGAACTCTGGAATATTACCTTTTTTCAATAGGTTTTTCTACGACTACGTTCTCCTCTTTTTAACTGATTTTTTAATTTCGAGGTACTCATCAAAAACAATATAGCTGCTTGCTGCGTAATGTTTTCCTACATAGCGCAAATATTTATTCATGATCCCTATTTTTCTGCCTAATTAAAATTTCGAATTCGAGTTTTTTTTGATTTTTTGTATTTTCTGAGAATATTTACTATAGTAATGTATACACCATCAGAAAGAAGAGATTTCAAAGAACATTAAACACACCAACTTTTTGAACAAAGCTGATATTTTGACAGGAGAATTTTCGATTGAAAATTAGGGTGCTTTTTCGATGTTAAGTCAAAATAAGGTGAAAAAATGAATATTTAAAATCAAATAAATTTCAGTGTATTTGGGACATAAAAAGGTAAGTTTTCACCTAATTTCATTGAAAAATTTTTTTTTCTATAGAAAATGAAAATAAAAACCCAAAAACTTGGTTTTTTGAATTTTTCACAGAAATAGTGAGGTTATGTGAAAAAAGTGTGAATACAGAAGTTGTAGATCTTTTCATCACCTACAACTTTGCCATTTTTACTTTTTTCCATAGGAATTACAGTTTTGCCGGAAATCCAGATAAACCGTTTTTTACCCTTGAAAACTCACCCCCATCCCTTTCCCGACCTCAGATCGCCCGTAAATTATTTTTCCTTTCATTTTTATTATATTATCCTCTTTTTCTAATGGGTTTCAACCTACTATAATTTTTTTCGGTTTCAAAAATTATCGACCCTGGTCTAAAGGGTGCGTACAGAGAAGGCAGGTTGCCAGCTTACTGCCAGTCAGCGTCTGAAAGCGACAATAATAATAATCGTGCTTTCAAATCCTCCCGCTAAAATTACAATTGAATATTGGCGTGTGCAGACGCCGACTACCAGTAAGCAGGCAATTTGCTTTCTTTGTGTACATACCCTTATATCCATTGTATATCAAGAAGCAGAATTATAATGATCTATCAATTAAATTTAGCAAATATTTTCTGCTGAATCAGAAACATGATCTGAATAGTTTTATCCACAAAAACATAAGAGAAAGGGATTCATTGTAAAATTTTTGAAAATTTAATTCAAATTCTTCGCACTCCAAAGTGCAACTATTTTTTTCTGATATCTCAGAACATTCTTAAAATTAATTTAAATACATATCTTTTCAATAAAAAGAATAGAAATATTATTGAATACTGAGTAGTAATTTATTTCAAATTTTATTCTTTTTTTAAAAAGGATTAGGATACATGAATGTAAACAATTGTATTCGACTGGCTTATCTAAACCAATCTTCGATATCGTCAGTATCTATCGAGCAACCGCTGTGGAACTCCAGAGAGTACACATATAATAAGATTGAAATTTTTGATGAAATTTTCAACACGTTGAAGTACTAATAATGCAA
>JARQZK010005091.1:47500-132500 GCA_030704885.1 Cynegetis impunctata | reverse complement strand
AGTTTGTGAGGGAGTTTGAATATAGCAAACGACTCACGTGGAAACGTGAGAGGAACAAACAAGCTACTAAAAGTTTGTAGCCGTTCTGCTGGGGAAGCGTGTTTGACAATTACGTAAAATTCTCGACTGGAGAGACAGCATTGAAGCCATGGAGTTGAAGAAGCGATTGAGGAATAAAAAGAACTAGATTCCTTGGAAGAAACGAACAATAAAGCTGTTATGGGTCATGTGATACAGAGTGTAGCAGACTCTCATCTGGGTAATATGATTTAAAGGTCAATCGGAAAATGACTGTTAGAAATTGATGGACGAAGTTAGAAAGCATCAGATAGATGAATTGAAAAGAATCGTTGGAAGTAATTTGATGATGTGAAACTGGCATGTTTTCTTCTTTTGTCAAATGCCTTCAGTAACAGCATTTGTGTAAAAAGTCGGACTGCTTAGAATTCCAATACAAATGCGGTTTAACGGACATGTTAAGAGTGTAAATAAAATTAGGGCCACAAAAGGCTTGCCCAGCTGCAGGGTCAAACAAGGAACGACAAGCTAATTATGACCAGCGAGAAAAGGTATTCTACTGAAGATGGTTACGAAATGGGACCAAGAACGGCCTTTCTGTGCTACCAGTTTTCAAAAAGCATCCACACGAGACTGGAATGGTATTGCAGATTCTGGTGCTATCTCAATCATTATAACAAAGAGAGCCATTCCCGAAGGCCAAAAGATAATACATTTAGCTGAGGAAGGGGAAGAACAATGGAAGCAACATGTGTTAGGGATGGTTAGAGTCCTAAGGCAAGGTCGGGAGAAAATTTTCTTAACTATTGTTTCTCAAAGACTTGTATTATGTGTTTCCAACAATTAAGAGTTTAATTTAATATCCGATTTCAAACTTGTTGAGAAAAGCAGGATATTAAAGTTGTTTGCTTCAAATAGCTCCATCAAAGTCAAAAGAAATAAAGTTGTATATCTTGAGGTCAGAGATCAGGTAATCATATCTCAAAGTTTATTTGTCACCAAGATTGTAACCACCGGTTAGAAGTGCGAAAATCTAGGCTTTTAACCAGATGGAAGAAATATGGCAATTTTGGTTCATCTCTAACTATGCAAACTCTTTCCTAAATATGAATAAATTTAAACTCTAGGTATCATTGGTATGAATTATCAACACAAGGTTCTAAACTATGAATATATGTGAAGTTCAAAGAATATGTTTGCCATTATTCATTCAAGGAAGTCTCGAGTAGGAGTATTTAGATAATTGCTTCATACAGACATACTGTGGACCTTTACTGAGTAACATCAATCACATCATTATAGATGATTTTTCCAAAGGCTGATAATGGAGGAGAATATTGTTCAAAATGGCGCAGGATTTTGCTGTTTCCGAAGACCGATAGAGAATTTAATTCAAAACTCTGGTTTAAAAGCAAGGTCAATGCGTATTGTGCAACAAAAAATGGAAGCAAGTCTTTTTTTAATTGAATAAATAAAACACCTTATCGAGTTGAATTTTTGGGTGAATCCCTGGATGTTATTGTTTATACTTACCATAAAGATTTAGCCATGTAAATGACATTTTCTTTTTTTTGAGAGGTTTCAAATCCAGTTTGTGTAACTGTTTGAAGATATATTCCAGTTTCTGTGGTCTAAATATAACTTTTTAAGACCAGAAGAAACCTTTATATTAGATCAGATACCAGCTATCCTAACTTTAATAAGAAATACATGTTGGATAAATGTGTAAAAAATTGTTTAAGACACACTATTGAAAAAGATCTGTAATCTATGAAAGGAATAAAAATGATTCATATCATGATAGGATGCAAGGCCAGAGGCGTATTTTAGTAGGATTTCAGGATCTGTGCTAATCAATTCTAGCTGGTTTATTGTTTTTAAGCTATTTTGGAAACTTAATTAAGTTGGAGTTCAAAGAGAACAATCTCTTTCAACAAACTGAGTCACGAGGTTGTATAGCAATATGTCAATGCAATGATTTAATCCATACACTTTGTTACGAACCAACAATCAAATTGTGAGTAATTTCGAAAATTTTAACAAACGCTAAACACATTTGATATAAAATTTTCATTTCTGATATTAGATCTTTGTGAAGGTTTACGAAACCGTTTATGTTTAGTGTTAGAAATTTGAATAATTTTGTCACAGATGCTGAACTTGGAGGTTTGAGTGAGGTTTTAATATTAACAGTGTTCATAGGCTTTATGCCACAAACCACCAAGTTTGGTATGGACAACATTGTTATAAAGGAATTAATGGCAACAAGAGAATTTCGCTTTAAGTTTCTAATGATATATATATATAATTATATATATATGTATATATATATATATATATATATTTATATAATATATATTCATATTATAATATTATATATAATATAAGTATATATATATATATTCATATATATATATTTATATATATATATATATATATATATATATATATATATATATTATATATATATATAATATATATATATGTATATATATGTATATATATATATACATATATATATATATATATATATATATATATATATATATATATATATATATATATATATATATATTTTAATGCCAGTTGCTGGGTGTTAAAAAAAACACAGGTTCATACTATACTTTTAGTATTTATTTGTATAGTATTATAGAATATAGGCTTAGCGCTAACCTCTCGGGCAGCGTGACGAGTCTATATCTCAGTCTTACTTACTTCTCCAGATTTCCTCTGGTTCTTATATATATTCATAACAACAACATGCTGATGTGCGACCTTGCCTATACGTGATGTTTACAGTAATAATATAAAGTGTACTAACATTCTCAGTTTATTATAGAGTAACCAATCGTGACACTGACCTACTTCCAGTTCAATATATTCAAATATATATATATATATATATATATATATATAATAATAATAATAATAATAATGTTTATTCATTAATAGGTTACATCCTAATATACAAATGAATTAAATTTTAAATTCAATGATACATAAATACCTAAACAAATTGTATACGCATACCAACCAAAGCAAACAACGATATTTCAGGATTAGATTACAAATTCAATCCATATACAATATCCAAACAAAACAAAAATTCCAATATAGAAAACAAAATCAGCAATTCTCACACATCTACATGTTCACAAGCAGTTCAACACGACCTGATATACTTCATGATTTCTCTCTTAAAAACGCCAAGTGATGCTGAACTCCGTATTCCAACAGGTAACGCATTAAATTCTTTGAGACCTCTATAAAATAAAGACCTCATCGAACTATTAAGGTTATATCTGGGTAAATGGCAATCAGTATAGTGTCGCGTATTGTGAGTGTGAACCTGAGACCTATATGTTATAAACTCATCAAAATATTTTGGAAGTAAATTATTCAAGACTTTATATATAAAAATCATTGTAATTTTAAATAGTCTTTCAACAACTGATAGCCAATCCAAATTCCCGAGCATTAACTTAATACTAGTATATCGATTACATCCCAGAATAACCCTCATTCCTCTATTTTGTAGTCTTTGTAGAGCAGTCAAGTTACTAAGGTCAAAACAGTACATAAGAGTGGCACAATAATCGAAATGCGGCTGAATGATGGTGTTATAGATAGTTAATCGTGAAAATGAAGACAGATTTCCCGCAATACGAGAGAAAAAATAAAGTTTCTTCGAAATCTTCCGTGAAACACAAGAAAAATGAGAGTTGAATGTTAAACAGCTATCCAATACAAAACCCAAATATTTAAATTCTTTTACTATTTCTATCTTTTGGTCATCTATATTAATACCAACTTGATCCACATCAATACTCATTAATTTATACCTAGTTGTTAAGATCATTGCTTTAGTTTTCAGAACATTCAATTTCAACTTATTTGCACTCAAGTAAGAAGATATTTTTTGAAGTGAAACATTCATTCTATCAACAGCCGTATTCAAATCAGCATGAGAAGATGAGAGCAGGGAGTCATCCGCAAAGAGATTCAAGAAATCACAGCTATGATACAAGTCAATATCATTAATATATAATAAAAACAAAAGAGGTCCCAAAACGCTACCTTGAGGAACTCCATATCCATTAACCATAGCCTTAGAGTATACATCATTTATTTTAGTTATTTGTTTACGATTAGTTAAATAATCAGAAAACCAGTCCAAAACTTTACCATCAATACCAATATTTTTCAATTTCATCAATAGTTTCTGTCTATCTATTGTCTCAAAAGCTCTCTTGAGATCCAAAAATACCACAACCACATAACAACCCTGATCAATGCTTTTTTTCCACTTTGAAACAGCCAGCTGCAGTGCAGTTTCACATGAGTGATTAGGACGAAAACCTGATTGATTTAGCATGAATATGTTATTTTTATTTAAATACTCCATTACCTGATTATACACAGCCAATTCTAGTAACTTTTCCAGAGATGGTAATGTATTTATTGGACGGAAATCACATGCTTTATTTGAATTTTTCACTTTTTGAATGGGCACTACAGTGCTTATTTTAAGTTCATCTGGAATTTTAGCGTACAATAAAGATGTATTTACAAAATGCAAGTAAACATGGCCTATTGAATCAAATGTTTGTTTTATAAACTTATTGTCAATTATATCATTCGATGTTTTACTTTTTAACTTATTTACTATAGACCTCAATTCCGTCATTTCAACAGTTTTGAATTGAAAGAATTTGTTCCCGTGAAAAGCAGTGCTCAACCTAAAAGAACTGTCATCAATTGACTCCACAATATCTTTTATGCTATCAATGAAATAGGTATTGAAATGTTCCGTTATTTCACGTTCATTCTGAATAGTGAGATTAGCATTGTTAATATTAAATTCAATGCCGTTATTGAAAATGTTAGTCACGCCCTTATTTCCTACTAGTTGTTTCAAAGTTCGCCACATTAACGGTGCATTATTTTTGTTGGAGTCAATTTTTTTGAAATAATATTGAGCCTTTTTAACTTTCAGTGAACTCGAATACTGATTACGATGTTGTTTATAATTATTCCAATCAACATTAGACTTATTTCTAACAAATTTGAAGTACGCAGCATTCTTAGCATTACTCTTCACCCTCATATCAGCATCGTACCAAGGCAAATTACCTGGTTTACACTGAACTGATCTCAAAGGTGCTATTTCATCCACAACCTCAGTACATTTATTTAAGAAATCTATATAAAATTTATCTATTTCAACACAATTCAACATAAAACTACATGCAATCAAATTTAGATTTATCCTCAATAAATTACTTTCATTGAGCTTTCTAGTTATTTTAAAATTGTTAGCAAGATTGCACCTACTTTTACAAACATTAACTGATATAACAAAATGATCTGCAATGACTGGGCTTTTATGAACCCTTGTAACAATATCATCGAAGTTTGTAACTACATAATCAACCATTGTGTCACTTTCCAATGTACACCTAGTAAACTCAGTGATATGCTGCTTAATACCGTAAACACTAAAAATATTTTTAATTTTCCTACTATAGAAATCAGAGTTCAAATAGTTAATATTAAAATCTCCTACAAGGATAGTTTTCATTTTACTACTAGTTATGTCATCACACAATTGATCAATGTCGTTCAAGAATTCAGAATTGCTTGAACTCGGTGAATGATACAAACAACCAACAACATATTTACCTTCACTGAAATCCACACTCAAAAATTGACACCAGTAATTACCCTGAAGAACATAACACCTTCCCAGTGAGTATCTTATATCATTTCGGACATATAACACAACCCCCCCTGTATGCCTTGAATCAGAATCGCAACGTATCGAGCTATAATAAGGCAACTGAATTTCAAAATCTTCAATATCACTAGTTGTACGAGCTTCACTACAAAGTACCATAATAGGATTATAACATAATAATTCAATTACAACCTTATCCTTGTTAGCCAGAATACTCTGCGCATTTATATACAAAATATCACTGTTAACTAAAATATTAGGATATTCTACTGTTTTTTTTGATTATATATATATATACATATATATATATATATATATATATATATATATATATATATATATATATATATATATATATATTATATATATATATATGTATATATATATATATTGTATATATATATATGTATCTGGAACATGGTGTTCCAGATAGAACTTCCTAATTGAATAAACTTATATTATGAATTTTTTTGTAAAAAATTCAAGAATGGGTCGGTTTTCGATCAGGAAAGGACATCAATTGAAATGAGGGTATCGAGTAGAACTAAAGTGTATGCTTTCAATCTTTTGATTCACTAAACAGTTCGTGTGAAAAGTATTGTCATACGATGTATGGTATCCTTTATACTTTCATTTGAAATCTCTCAATTTTATAAAGGGATATCGAATAAAACAAAAGAAATAGTGCATACCGATGTTCCTCTCAAATAAAAATCAACCTATTTATTATTAACCTAGATTTAACTACCAAAATACTGACTTCGAAATTGATTTTTATTCAGCATTTTATGTGTTATTAGGTAGTTATTATTACTTTCATCAATCTTTCTTTAAATTTTACTTCAAAATTGACGACTTCATTTTACTTCAAGTTTGATATTGTTTAATATGTTGGCCATTACTTTTTATTATTATTCATTAATTACTTGCATTAACGTTTCTTGTATAACATATGAACAAACTTCTAAATATTCTATAATATCGAATTAATTTTTATATTACAATATATACTTATAAACTAAAATTTCAATAATGCACCCTACGTAATTTAAGGCATTTCTGTTATTGATGAACTCTCTGAAACAGATGTTCGAGTAGACTGTTCTCAGCAGTACCAATTAACTGTCCAATAAATATGTCGCACTAAGATTGGCCAAATGTGGGTCGTTTGATAGTCCGAACATCTACGACGGAAGAATTATGTCTTCACCGGACCTCGGAACATGTCCTACTGTCTCTCTAAGTAGATTTAGTGGAAATTGAACTGACCACAGTTTTCTTTCACCAGGCTCCGAATCCATTTGATGACCACTTAAATTTACGAGAACACTAAACAGATCAACTAGAGACTAATTGAAAGTTATATCCACAAGAGTACGATGAAAGTCGATGGTCTAATTTAATTTTGTTATAAAAGAACTGATTCTCGAAATCATGAAAATCCACAAATGCGCAGAATGCAAATTGAAATAACTAGTAGAATGATTAAAATGTGAACCCGTTTTCGTATTGTATGATGTCTTCGTCAGGCCATTTATGCTTGATAACCGATTTTATTAATAAATTGATTTGAAGACTTTGAAAAATAATGTTTCATATAAAAATTTGCTGCTGGCCGTCTAAGTTCACTAATTACGTGCTATTCAGTGAATAATTTTATGGAGAGGAAGGAAATCTCTGTCTAATTTTACCAGATTGCTGCCAACAGTAGCTATCAACCTTCAATAATAAATTAATAGATTAATTCATAAATTCAAATACAGAATGGACAAAAGACTTGCCTTCAGCGCTACTTCTGATTTTTCTCCTACCTACAAATATTTTTTCATGCCTTTTTTTGATCTTAACTTGTGTAATAACATTTCTTAATTCATACAAGAAATCATTCCTGGTACTAAAATTTCCTTTAAGTCTTGCAACAAGTTGAGTGACTTACTAGTAAATTCCAAAGATAGAATTAACAAATTAAGAAGAAGTGGTGTTTACAGGCTTAACTGTTCTGATTGCTCTGCTTCCTACATAGGCCGAACTTGCAGGCCTCTCATAACACGTATCAATGAACACCTAAAAAAACCTGACACTTCATCATTTGAGATTCAACAATCATAATTTCAGCCCATATAGTAATTCAAAAATTTTACACCAAATTGATGATAGAAACTTTCTCAGAATAGATTTGTTCAAAGAACTGGAAATTTCCAAAGAGCGTCTCAATAATGAACACTGCTTGAATTCTCAGGTAAAATTTGACAGATTTCCTTTCTCTCCATAAAATTATTCTTTAGATTGTTTTCACATTTCCTTTTCATTAACTTTCTTAATTTATCATGTTGTCACTTTTATGTTCAATATTCAATTTATTTTACTACCTTAGGTTGGTATCAACTAATTTTATTCATTGACTTTGACAGATATGTAATTGTTTGTCTTCAAGTTGTTAAGACATGTCCACATGGACGTTTTATTTTATTTTTCAGACTTTATGTTATTAAATTAATCCTAAAAAGTTTGTTGAAAAGTTTTGTTTATACTTGTAACTGTGTCTTCTCTAATTGTAATGTCTTCCTGTTACCTGACTTAGTAAGTACTCAAAATTCAAAAATTTTCCAAATTTCTTAACTAATTTATCAATAACCTTTTTAAGTTCATGATCTTTTAGTTCAATTGGAATATTTACTTTGCAGGAAGCACTGAAGATGACGAAAGTCGAAAGCGCTTTGCACCTTTAAATTGATTAATACACTTTCATAAAAGAATTACTTATATTAATTATAATAAGATTATAGACAGAGAAACAAACCTTCCTGATGGGGATCCCTCAACCGCACACCTTTTTTTATTTGTTAGGTTAGCGATATAAAAATTTAGTAGTCATAGCATTCATTTCATCTAAACATATTAGTTTTATGCATACTTCTAGTACTTTGGTTATACAGTGTATAAATTTTCCAGTGAAAGTAGTAACTTCCATTGTATGTGGATACTTTTACTCATAAAATTAGTGGATACAATATAGTAAATGATTGATTGAATTTGCAACGCGTATGATTAAGTTTCCATAAAAACATATTCTTATGGATGCTTTTGTATAGAGATAGATCTGACGTAAGTGTTTAACTTGGGTTGAAGAGAAGCTCATTTTATGAATATCGATTGTACCGACAAGCGAACAACAGGTGTTTCCAGTTTTGCTTTGCGAAAAAAAGCATTGAAACGTTTAAAAACGCCGCACTTTTTCAATGGAACTCACAATGACACATTTTTACGTTTTATATTGCGGTTTCCGTGAATAGACTATAAATTGGAGTTTTTGTTGATTTCGAATAAATATATCAAGCTATTTCAATTTGATAGAGGTATACTTTAATGAACCTGCTGCACTTGTGATGATTGAATATGATTGACTCATTTTTATACTGAACCGTGTATAATGTTCTGTTTAACTTCTGTGAATATAACTATAGGAATTTGTGTAGTAGATGTATGTTATCCATTTCATTTCTTAGATAACACCTTGTTTATTGTTCTTGTCAACTTTTATTACATTGTTGTTATTAAAAACAACAATTTGTTGTTTGCTTCATGGTAAAAAATTAAGCAGAATAATTTGTCTTTTCATTTTGACCTTCAGAACTATGGTAAGCAGTATCTTTTGATGAACAGATTTCAATAAAAAAATTTTTTCATGAAAAAAAAGTATCTTCTATATCATATATAATATAAATCTCTGATTTCGTCCAAGAGAAAATGAATCGATTAATTTTTGATTGAAGGGAAACTAACTTGTGTCTCAATTTCAAAGTTATACCTACATTTTCGTAAAACTCAGAGCCACCCCTTCAAAAAATTCAAATTACAAGAGGAGTCGTGGGTATATAACTTTTAATGCTTTTTTCATTTATGCATATTTTCTTTCAGTTTTTGACGATTATTTTTTGAGATACTTGCCGAGACTGCTGCGAGAGAAAATAAAATTGAAAACGATTCAATTTAAAGAATGTATAGCTCAAATTGTCTTTTTTCTACATCCATAAACAATCGTAATAGTACAATCGATTTTCAAAATGTTGTCTAACGTTCTGCAACGTCACTCTGCGATGATTTCGCACGAACCTCTGATTTTAAGTGACCACAAAAAAATAAATTTAAAGTAGTTGAAAATGTACCAACGGTAAGACTAGAGTTTCAAACTCGATTGAGCAATAAATTTGTTAAATTGAATCTATCTCCTAACTACTTTTATTTCCTGTCGCAATTGCGACAAAATTAATCCTTCAATATTGAAAATTAACGAAGGGTTTAATAGACAATGAAAAAAGCTTTGAAATGATGTATTACACTTTTTGAAATGGGGCTTCTAGTCGCTAGGGGGCACAGATATAACTTTGAAACTATATACGATAAAAATTGGTCCCCTTTAAACAAGAATTGAACTATTTCAGCTTTCCCAATCTTGGACGAGATCGGATATTTCGGGAGGTGCAAATTTTAGTTGGGATAGCTGTGTATACACATATATTTTTATGTATGTATATATATATATATATATATTTATATCTATATAAATATGTATATATATATATATATATATATATATATATATATATATATATATATATATATATATATATATATATATATATATATATATATATATTATATATATATATAATATATATATATATATATATATATATATATATATATATATATATTATATATATATATACAGTGCTTTCATGATGAAAGGAACAAATTCATTAAAAATTAGGTTTCTATTTCATGTTAAAATCCTCGGACAGGTCGATTAGTATTTTATTTGGGCATTTTTCGCAATAAAAATTTTGTATACAGGTGTCTCATTCAAGAGCTATGGCTTTGTCATTAGTTTTTTTAAAGGTAATACCCTGTATATTATTTCACTTTACAATTCTACGATAAATTCTTATCACTTTTTGTGAACATACCATATGCCTCAACTCGATGGATTGCCAGAAACGGAGATAGTGGTAATGAGAGGTACGATATGAAAACACACAAATGTAATTACTAATTTAATTTTACATATGTTCAATCTGTTGTCCGTTTACTTCGAGACATTTTTGAAGTCGATTCAATGTTTCCCGTGCACATTTTCAATTACTTCTGGACTGATAAGTCTTATTTCCTGCCTGATTCTCTTTTAGATCATCAATATTATTTGGTCTATTCAAATAAACTTTAGACTTCAAATAACCCCATAAGAAAAAATCCAATGGGGTTATGTCCGGTGATCTTGGCGGCCACTCAATCGGACCTCTCCGTCCTATCCATCTGTTGGGAAAGTTGCATCAAGAAATTGTCGAACAGCGATTGAATAGTGAGGAGGTGCCCCATCTTGTTGAAACCATATCTCGTTATTAGGTATGTCAGGATCTTGTGGGTTAGGAAACAAAACAGCTAAAGCCGGAATGAGTTCGAACTGGAGAAAGTTCAAGTAGTCCTCTCCGTTTAGTGTTCCTTCAAAAAAATAGGGACCAACTATACGATTTCGAACAATCGCTGCCCATGTATTAATTTTTTGAGGCCGCTGTGTGTGGCATTCTTGCATCCAATGAGGATTCTCGGTCGCCCAATACCTACAGTTTTGTCTGTTGACGTGGCCATTTAAAGTAAAGGTGGCTTCATCAGAAAAAATTATGTTTGTAATGAAATTTAGATGTTGATTATGAATTTCAAGAATCTGCTCACAAAACTGTACTCTGCGGTCAAAATCGTCTTCTAATAATTCATGTACCAGCTTAATTTTATAGGGATGATACTTATTTACCTTAAGTATTTTATGCCGTATCTCCTGAATTTTGATTCAATTTTGCTGACTGTCGATCTAGTAATTGGCGGACGATCAGGATGATTTTCATTGAATAGATTGCAGACTTCTTCTTGTGAACGCACCCTATCTCCAAAACCAATCATCATAAGTACTTCAATACATTCTCTCTCAAGTAATTGCATTTTCTTAAACAATGAAGTAGTGTAGTGCCTGGAGCGTTAAAAACGTGAAAACTGCGGACTATACAGCACCAGTGAATGAATTCAGATGGTACATGTGAAATTTCATTCTTCAGATTTAATGACAATGTTTACCTAAATTTTTTTTTGTACTTTTAATCCACATTTTAAATCTCCAGGTGCTCCACTATCTCCGTTATAATCTGGGAATCCATCAAGTTGAGGCATATGGTATGTTCACAAAAAGTGATAAGAATTTATCGTAGAATTGTAAAGTGAAATAATATACAGGGTATTACCTTTAAAAAAACTAATGACAAAGCCATAGCTCTTGAATGAGACACCCTGTATACAAAATTTTTATTGCGAAAATTGCCCAAATAAAAATACTAATCGACCTGTCCGAGGATTTTAACATGAAATAGAAACCTAATTTTTTAATGAATTTGTTCCTTTCATCATGAAAGCACTGTATATATATATATATATATATATATATATATATATAATTATATATATATAGTTATATATATAAATATTTAGATATATATATATATATATATATATATATATATATATATATATATATATGGTGGATGTCTTCTTAGATGGGTTGAATCATACATCAAAAATCGCTCACAATTCGTCTCAATCCAGGGATTTCGCTCAAAATTTGTTTCCTCGTCTTGGGTGCCCCAGGGGTCCTTTATGGAACCTTTATTTTTTATTATTTATATTAATGAAATCAGGCATTGCTTCCGTCTTTGTGATTTCCTGCTTTACGCAGATGACTTAAAGGTTTACACTTCTATAACTAACTCTGAAGATTGTGACAAGCTGCAGGATGACCTTGACCGTCTTGCCGGTTTCTACGATAAGAACTGTTTATTTCTTAATTTGGACAAGTGTATTTCTATGACCTTCACGTGAAACTTGAATCAGGTAAACCACATTTATTGCATAAGGGATGTATCTCTTCAGAAAGTCGCCTCTGCAAAAGATCTTGGAGTGATGTTCGATCCTAAACTCATTTTTGATCTAAACATCGATTCCGTTGTTAACTTGTCTTCTAGGATGTTGGGTTACATCCGTAGGAAGTGTGAGTCATTCAGAAATGTTAGATCGCTTTTCTGTTTATTCAACTCTTTTGTCCTCGGTAAATTAATTTTTGCCAGCATTATCTGGAGCCCAAGACAAATGGTATACATATACCGCCTGGAGAGGATTCAGAATAAATTCTTAAAATTTATATCTTATAAAGCCAATTATTTAATCCCCAATGGTGATTATCCCCTGGCACGGGATCAATTTTGCATTATTTCTTTGTTTTATCGTAGAATTATTTCCGATATACTTTTCCTGTACGAAATCGTCAACAATTTAATAAGCTACCCCGCTGTTCTCGCGCATATCTATATAAATGTTCCGCAGAGGTCTCTAAGGGTTGGTGAGTTGTTTCACCTACCGCTAAGAAATACTTATTCGGCACAGAATTCGCCCCTTTGCCGTATAAATCGCTTTAGTAATAAAATACAGAATAATGTTGATTTTTTTCAATGTCCCTTTCTGGGTTAAAAAGTGCATTGAAGAGGCACAGGGGTGACTTCTGAATTCTGATTTTTAATATCTAATTCACGTTACTTTTAGTAATACTTACTGCTCTTTTTTTTGTGTGTATATTTCTTAATTATTAGAGTAATATGCTTTGTAATTTCTGGATACGCTAGTGGGTGTCTTTGTACCTGTCTGTATCCCCTATGTTCGCAATAAATAAATAAGGTAAAATGTATTCATATATATATATATATATATATATATATATATATATATATATATATATATAATATTTCTATGGTTTATTTATTTGCAATATTAAAATTGAAATATATGTTACAATATTAAATGATATTGATCAAGGAAAGGAAAACTTCAATGAATTTAAAATAGATATTAGTAAATGATAGATGTTTAAAAGATATATGTATATCTAATCAATGATAAAACTTGAACATATGAGAAGGAAGAAGTTTGTAAATGGTTAATTAATGTGATAATATTATTGAAATTTTAATTAATGTGAATTTAAATATGTAAAACTGATTTACAAGAAGACTAATTTAAATGTATTGATTATAAATGTTCAATATCAACTTTTAGAATCAAGAATATATGAAAAATCCTTGTAGAATGTCAGAAACTGAAAATGTCATTAATCGTTGGAAATAAATATTAATTAATGCAATAGAAATTCATGAAATATCAAATAGATATGAGAATTGTTCTAGAAAATAAGACCAGGCAAGTTGATATTCAAAAAATAAACGAATTTATAAGAGGAAGTGGATTGCATTTCCTGAGTTAGTTATGACTTGATCTCCACGAGAGAACCTTTGTTGTTGAGAATCAGAATTCATTTGTTTTAGTCATCCATATTGGAAGATTGAAAATATAAAGTGAAATTCAGCTGAAAATTAAAAAGAAAATTAATTGAAGTACAAGTATTGTAGCCATAAATACATACTTGGTGTAAATTCCATATTACAATTAAACTGGTAAAGTGAATGTTGTAAATTGAATTTACAATAGAAATTGTGAGGTCAAGAACATACTAGTGATATAATTGGATATTCATAGAACGAGTACAAGATTTAAGACGACATAAAGGAGTAGAGATCGAGAGAGAAGGAGATAAAGAAGAATTTGTTGGACACAGAAAAAAGACAAATTAACCAAGAAAGAACAGTATTTGTGAGTTTTTGAACATTAATATTGGCCAATAAAACTAGTAAATAATTGCAAATATAAATTTTGAAAGGGGGATTAATTAAATTAATATATAAAAAGGTACCATATTAAAATATATTTAAATAGTTATTGTTGTTGTTAATTGTGTACTAAATTTGTATGTGATAATTAAGGACAATAAATTTTGAATTGATTGAAGTTTGAATTGATAGTTAAAGCAATAGAAGATAAATAAAATCAATTTCAATATAGGAGAACCTTTCCTGAGATTTAATAGAGTCAAATTAAAATAAAATAGATAAATATCAGTTTAATTGTGTTTCAAAATTATTAATAGGCGCTCAAATTAATAAAATCATAATAATTATTTTCCACAACATAAAGGGAAATAAATAGCAATTCATAATAATTGACTTCATAACGAGGGGTTAAATCAAATAAATCTCAAATCATAATAATATATATATATATATATATATATATATATATATATATATATATATATATATATTTTTATATTTATATATATTTATATATATATATATATATATATATATATATATATATATATATATATATATATATATATATATATATATATATTATATATATATATATATATATAAATATATATATATATATATATATAAATAAATATATTTATATATATATATATATATATATATATATATATTTATATATATATATATATATATATATATATATATATATAAACAAACAGGAAACAGACAGTTTTGATCAGAGTTTCTGATAATATATCATTCAGTGAAGTAGACTTTTTTATTCTGGCGAAGTTTCATTCTTGTTTTTTTTCCTTTCTAGTTATTTTCGACCTATCCAGATTCGGAAATTATGGAAAATACTTAGACACTGAAGATACAAGTAGTAAATATAACTGAAAATAATGCTCAGTTCATAGACTACAATGAAAACACTAGTTAGCTCTTAATGTTGACCTCTCAAGGAACCTATATCATGTTCAGAGCGCTTGCATGACAGAGGGCGATACTGGCGAAACTTGCACGATTAATATGAATTCCTTAATCCTTTCATTCAATCATGCCATCGAAATACATATGTAGATATAGTTGAACAGTTTCTAGATTGTTCTAAAAATTTCTATTCCAATGTCAAATTTATTTACTTTTACCGTCATCATAAGTTGAGTAAACAATCGTAACTCATAAGCAGAACATGAAATTCACTTATTTAAGACAATTAAATTTACGGTCATTTTGCATACTCACCTAATTCTTATTGCCAAAGTCCGAAATCAATCACACGAGAAGCACAAAATTTTTATTATTTATCACGATTATTTAAATATTGCAAGTACTATATCACACACGTTATTGATTTAGATATTATGAATAAAATGAAAAAAAATATTAAATTGAAAATTATTGCACACACGTTTCGGAGGAATTATTATATTCGATCTACATCAGTCTCAAAAGCCAAGAAGGTGCTTCCTTAAAAAAATTCAAGAAAGTACTGACAAAGACGATTTTCTTCATACTTTACAGAAGTCATAATCAACCCCCACTTTTTAACGGTCATAGTTCTAAAGTGCCATATGGGCCCAGGTGAGAAGGGTAAGACGTAGAATATAAGATGTTTCAAGATATCGACCGTTGGATCCGTTCTCCTTGGGTGGTTGCGGAGGTTATGGGGCGCGTGCCTTACGCTTGGTTGAGCCTTATGGGCTCGAGAACGTTGATGTTGATGAAGATAAAAATTTGTTTTACGAAACATTTTTAAGTATCTTATGTAACTCAGGAGCGAATGGTGAATTTAATCTCAGTAAAATGAATGAAAAGTATTAGTCTAGTGTACATTTTTCAACAGACTTGACATAAGAAATTACACTAATAACTTTGATATAGGTATCATTTTCTTGAACGAAAATGTTTATTCTATCAATAATATTTTGGTTGAATATTACTCTTGCTTACATAAACATTGTACAGGGTGGCCAAATAAGAATGCAAAGTGCTGTATCTCTTAAACTATTCGTAGTAGAGACTTACGGTAAAAAATTTTATTACAGAAGTGGCCAAAACAAAATCCTGGAAATTATTTTTATGTTTCCAAGATAGCCACCAGGAGGCGTAAATGCCATCAAAAACTTTTAAAGTGATTTTTCTCTAAAATTCACCTTGTAAATGTAACACAAAAACATATACTTTTTCAAAGTTAGCTCTATTCGAGTAATTTTTGTTTTTCACTTTTTGACGTATCTATTGAAATGAAGTGGGTGATTCAATGTTTTTTCGAATAAACAGCTGTAACTTCTAAACTACTGAACGGATTTTAACAGAGTTGGTCTCGTTTAGGAAAGCATTTATTGGATCATCAAATCCATTTTATCTGTCATATGTCAATTTTTCAGTGATGGCGCTTGAGCGCATTTTTTGATATAATAATAGAAATATAATAAGAAATTTTTTCCAATAAAAATGAACTGTGATGATACGAAAATAGGCAAGTGTGAATCGCATCTCGGTATCTTATTTCAAGCCTAAGATATCGAAGAAAGAAAATTTAGTCATCATAAAATTCTGAAAAGACGCCATTACACCTGTATTTATTCTAATTTATTTGTCTTGTCAAATGACTAAAATAAACAACAAGTATTCAAATTATTCTTATAGTGACAGTGTTAAGAGTTTTTGTGGCACTGTAGTATTTTTAGTGAAATTAAAACATGTCTATGATCCCTTAAAATTTTTAGAATAGTAGAACGTGATATACCCCAAGCTACAGACATTGCTCTCGTACTAACGTGGGGATTCAATTCTACGTATCCTAAAACATTAACAATATCGTCTTCCGATATTCTAGCCGCGTTTCTTCGCAACTTAGGTCGAAAGCAGCAAATTTCGCACTAAAGGCGGAAAATATTCTTGCATCGCGTAGACGCCGATTTGGATGTCGAGCTCTGTATAATCTTTGTGCCAATGCCGAATTTTGAAGACATTCAAAATATACCGCAATCATATCAACAGCTTCCTCGTTTGTAAAAGGCATTTTGAAAATTTTCAGTCCTTACTTTTACTCCTTACATTGTCACTATAAGAATAATTTTAATACTTATTGACAAGTTTATTTTAGTCATTTGTTTTTCATCTATGGTCTCTTCATATTCTGACTACCTTGCACTTGCATATTATTTTCATTGCTTACTATGCTTCTACACGTTTTTTAAAGATATTTTGAACTAAGAATACTATTTATTATTTGAGAGTCATAAAAATATGATATTTCATCATTGATTTTTGAAAAATGACAAATAAATTAGAATAAATACAGAATTTCAGGAATTTATGATGACAAAATTTTCTTTCTTCGATATCTTAGGCTTGAAATAAGATACCGAGATGCGATTTCCACTTGCCTATTTTGGTATCATCAAACTTCATTTTTATCGGAAAAAAATTTATATTATTGCATTCAATTTTTCAAAGAAATAAGCAATTTTCTATTATTATATCATTATTATATCATTAGTGATGGCTCTACCGCCATCACTAAAAATTAGACATATGAAAGATAAAATGGATTTGATGATCCTATAAATGCTTTCCTAAACGAGACCAACTTTGTTGAAATCCGTTCAGTAGTTTAGAAGTTACAGCTGTTTATTCAAAATAACATTGAATCAACCCCCACCACTTCATTTCAATAGATACGTCAAAAAGTGTAAAACAAAAATTACTCGAATAGAGCTAACTTTGAAAAGGTATATGTTTTTGTGATACATTTACTAGGTGAATTTCAGAGAAAAATCACTTTAAAAGTTTCAGATGGCACGTTTGTTTTGTCCACTTTAATCATAAAATTTTTTACCGTAAGTCTCTAGGACGAATAGTTTACGAGATACAGCACTTTGCATTCTTATCAGGCCACCCTGGAATTCGTGAACAAATTTTCAGCATAAAAATTGCTGCAGTGGAAAATGAATTATTGAAATATGTGTACCTACACTTTTTAACAGTAAATCAATGCAGTGGAGGTGCGAAAACCTCAAAAAACAAGGAGAAGCATAATATTTCTATATTCAAATAGTTGCGGTTAGTGAAAATGATGGAACCACTAAAAAAAATCAACTCAATCCACGTAAGATTTTCAAACTTTTAGCTCAATTTGGATGAGGTTTGGAGCTGCGCTCCAGATGCACAAACACCACAAATCCTCTGAAATATCTACATAAAATGGAGGCGTTAAGATAAAAAAGTTTATACCTCCAAAGGGCAATTCTCCAGAATAAACTGAATCCACCTCAAATATCCAACTCTCTTAATCGATTTAGAAGGGATTTTTAGCTTCATGTGCCCTCCTAGGAACCTAGGAAGTTGAATTTTAGATATGTAATTTCCACTTATCCGCTTTTGTACCTTTTATTTCATTTTCTTACCCAAAGTTTGAACATGCCAATATTTCAACCAAATATGCCCAAATTTTCTCAAAGTATTGGTGTTCATTGAGAATCACCCCAGATAACAAATTTCAGCTCATTCGGTTTGGTGGGGCTGCTTAAGAATCTCTAGAATAGGTATAATTTAGAACATAAGCGAAATTACGTGTAATGTCTTTTTAAAGAAGCATCCTCTAATCAAGAACCTGTTTTCTTTCGTGGGTAGGGGTCTCTGTCGTTTCCCTAACCATATAATATTAGCAGACCTGACTTCTGATATTAAGCTACAGTTCCACTGGAGTAATATTGAGGAACATTTTTTTGCTGAATGTTTCTCCATGTTGCCGAAAATAGAAACTTATGGCAACATTCGTAAACTTCTTGTTTCTACTGAAGCAACTAAAATTGTCCATAGTTGCATATTATTTAGTAGAAACAATCAACATTTGTTGCCGGAACATAAAAAAATTTTAAGGAACATTTTGGAACATTTATGGAAACAAGCGACAAAAATGTTCCTCCGGTGGAACCGTATCTATATATTTATTCGTTTTTGTACTTCACTGCACATTGAAAATCTGCGACACGAATGTTTACTAGTTGCGTTCTCGATACGTTTCCACTGCGATAGCAACACGGATTTTTTTACACATGTTTCCTATTTGCTTTTGAAGTTTACAGCTCGAAATGGAAACCGGCGACAAGTAGGAACAGTCAACATTTGTTGCCGAAAAATAAAGAAATTTTCAGGAACATTTAGGAACTTTTTGGAACATTTACGGAAACACGCCACAGAAAAAAAATTGTTCCTCCGGTGGAGTCGTAGCTTGAAGGGTGACAAGTAGAAACAGTCAACATTTGTTGCCGAAACATAAAGCAATTTTAAGGAACATTTAGGAACAATTTGGAACATTTTCGGAAACACGCAGCAGTAACAAAAATGTTCCACAATGTTCCCCAATGTTCCTCCGGTGGAACTGTAGCTTTAGACCAGAGGTTCCCAAACTTTTTTTTCTCATAGACCACTTTGAAAATTTTGCTAGTTCCGGTGGACCCCCTGCAGCTACATTTCTACCATATTCCCAAAACTCGACAAAAAATTTGAAGATTAGATCTAACTATGGAAATTTGTGTTGCGGCTGAGTTCCAACAACGAATTAACAGTCTTCAAAAGAAAAGTGAGAATTTATTGGTTAATTAATTAATTGGTTGGGCTGTGAGTAGATGTCAAAAAAGTAAAGTTGGCCGGCCAAATTATTTTAATGGGAGGGATGTACTTGATGGATTAACAGCAAATAATCAATATTTGGATTCAGTTTTTTTAGAAATAACCGCAAATCTGCTCCTTTTTTTGCTAAATTTTTGGTAACGACACTAATACTTTTCCGACAAGATATGACGAGGGAAACGCAATCAAAAGCTTTTTCGCAATTCCCCACAGTCCAGGATATTTTTCGGGCATTTCTGCCTGCAGCCAAAATGTTTGATACTATTTTTTAAATTTCACCTTCGGCACTGTTAGTGCTAAGCTGGAGTAGCTTCTCTTGTAATATCACATTCTGCACTTCCTTTTCATTAAATGAATTTATGATGCATGGTGGTATTTGCATCGTCAGAATATCTTCAAAACTGATTTTGAAGTCATCATTCAGGGCAATTAAATTTTGAACGTATGTCTGAATATTCTCATCAACGCATTTCACCTGTGACAACGTACTCACTTTTTCCGACACTGGCAAACACTAGCATCGCTTCACTTTATTTTTCTTCTCGAAATTCAGGAAACAAATTAGTAACGTTTATTCTTGGCATTCGTATTTATATTGGTTAAAAATCAAACAAGTTCATGTAAGATTTCAAGCACACACACCACAAGTCGTATTTCGTTCCTTTACAAGTCTGAACAAGAATTGCGGACGACGGACAGTGGTGCTTTGCAAATCTCGACAAGTTGTACTGAATATGGAATATGCTGGTTTGAACTAGTGTTGGGTAGGACACGACATGAAAATGAGTTTGTAAGAGTTGCCTCTTTTTTGTACTGAGCCAGTACAATGTCCCACTTCAAATGACGCGAGGCGTACTGAAGCTCGGCGATACGTTTGAAGTTACGAGTACGAATATGACATTTGATTTTATTGCAGTACAATAGTTACAGTCTGAACTCTGATTGATTATATATTAATAATCAGTATCGCAAAGTGATATGAAACGATTAGCATAGTGAATATAAACAATTAATATATTTTGAAGGGTTAGGATATTCAAAAGCAAAACAGTCGCTTCAATACGTGCCTCATAGGATACTTCCTTATCGCTCGACGAGACTCGAAAAGCAATAATGCAATAAATTTGTAGCATGCGTCTCACTTCCTCTTTGTCATCATCCTATAGTTTTACGGAGACGGAAAGTAAGTAGCGCCTAGCGCGACACCCGCGTCATAAAATTTGAAGCAGTACAATATAAAATGTTGAGCCGCTCTTACATTTTGACGTCATGTACGGGACAAATGTACTGCCTCTTGTATGTCCTACTCAACACTAGTTTGAACAACAGTCGCTGAACTTCTTAAAATATTATCTGCCTACATTGATAAGTGAAGTCAAGCCAACATTTTAGTTCTTTAATATCGAAACCAGATAAATTTTCGTGGACCCCCGCTTACGAATTGTGAACCCCCATTTTTTTGTCACGTCAACGTAGACCCCCGTCAAGTCTCCCGTGGACCCCTGGGGGTCCACCTGGACCACTTTGGGAATCAGTGGTTTAGACTGAATAGCACGTAAATAGTAAGGACGGCCACAGACGCAAAATCTTTAATGAAACATAGGTATTGAAAGAAAAATATTTTCTTACAAAATTATAGATTTTGAAAATATTTAGTTAATATTTATATGAAGAAAATGTAATACAAGCAAAGTTGTTATGAAAAAACTTGTAATATTTATATTTTGGACAGATATAATAATTTTAATTAATAGTTATTTGACTGAGTTGGTATCCTCAGGAGTTAACATTACAACAGTTCGATTGTCATAATATGATGATCCTAATTTGGATAATTAAACGTGTACGTCGAGTACTAAAAAAATCAACAAATGTTGAAGGACTTTCTATGTTGAGAGTTGAACATTCTTAAACTATTGAGTTGTTTTAGTTTTCGAAGTATTAAGTAGAAACTCACTTCACAATTCCTTCAATGAGTTCATAGTTAATTTAAAAACAGGAACAATAAAAAAAATGGATTATCAAGGAAATATCACATTAAATTGATTGGATAAACACTACTCGGAATGTTAATTTCAAGCCCACAGAATATTTTCAGAAACGCGTGTTCATCAGAGCTCTGTCGCTGATGTATTTTTCGCACGGAGTGCATCGCATCGAAATGCGATTCAAACGGAATAAATTATGGTTTGAAATCACTTTAACACTTTGGCTGCGGGGTTTTTCAAGCTTACTGAACCTGGGTGCTAATTTTTATTTTTGATGTTTTCCTTTCATTATCTTGTTGTAAATATAAATTCGCTATTTTTACCGACATATACCGAGTGTTCGTAAACTTTGTATACATGACACGGATCCGTGTCATGAGCATATAGTAAAATTTTTCTTGTTTTTTGCTGACTGACACGGATCCGTGTCGACAAGTTTCTAACATTTTTCTCTTCTTGCAGGCGGAAAAATGCTTGCTACATTCCTTTTATTGAAAAAAAAATCAACTAAATATTGCAGAACACAAATATATTGAAACAAATAAAAGAAGCCATGTCAAACATAAAATATATACATGAAAAAGGCATAATAAACATTAAAAATATTTTTTCTTATTTAAAATGCATTATTTGGCATGGTATATAAAAACATTTTCCTGGACACAATCTAATCGCATCAGGGCATTTCTCGCAGTGATATATAGTGCTTTTTCTAATTCTACTTTGCGAGCATAGGTACTCTACACCTCTTTCTCTTGGTTTCGTTCTTAGTAGAAACGTCTGGAATTTTTGTTGAGTGGTGGGAAACGACTGCTGTGTCTTTGAAATTCGGATTAGCATTTGTCTCTATGTCCAACAGCTTATCTATAACCGCCAGCCGGAAATCATATAATGGACTTTTTTGTTTTGAAGAATATTTTCCGTGCAAATAATACACATTCAAAAGCATCAGTATCAAAGTCGCTGAAGGATTCATAAAATGCTGCATGAAACTCATCTTCAGTCAATTTACTAGGGTTTTTAAAAGTCAATTTCCTTTCTTAGGCTCCGCCACACTAACCGCCATTTTGCTTTAATATCAGCTGTTACGAAAGTCCCATGCGGAAACGGCGCGAAATATACGAATTTCCAATGCTATAGCTATATGCTAATAAAGCACACGACTGCTTTGACAAGATGCTCGCGATACATTGCCAACCTGACTTTACAAATACGGGCGACACGGATCCGTGTCGCGCGCACGTGGCTATAAGTAAGGAGTGACCCGGATCCGTGTCATTAGCAGTGAATGTGTTAATAGAGAACCTCAATACAAATCAGAAAATAATTTATTATTCCTCAAACAAAGTTGTTCTGTTGATTGTACAAAATATTATTAGAATTATCCCACGTTTCAATCCATAAATTATAACTAAATATTGATTAAAAAATATTCATAATTAATATTATATTAATATAGTGTAAGAAATAAGGCATCTGTTCTTTAATAATTAAAATTAATGTTTTTACTGAAGTATATTGTATACTAATATCAAAAAATATAAAAATGGAATTCACTTGAAGCTTACATGTTTGATGTAATTGGAATTTATCAAATAATTTTCCATTAAATTTGATTATATATATATTTCCTCACCATAATACGAATCTGTTATATTCTTTCTTGTCCAATGCAGATATTAATAATAATTATACTCTTGAAAAGTTTTTTGATACATACGATTTTTCTTGATAAGATTATTTTAGAATTATAGCTTTGGTAAAAAAAAATGTTTTTTCGTACTTTTGTTGGAGATATTTGAAGTATTAAAATGAAGCATTATAGTTACTCCAACAATAATCAACAAGTAGAAAAGCGCATATTTTGCATGACAAGGTGGATGCTACCAGCGATGAAGACTTATCGCAAGCAGCAAATTAAGGGTTGTAGTTCTGAGGGAAATGGCGCAACGAAGCGTGAACTCCGGAAACCAGGTAATTGCTACACACGGTGCACGCGTCAGTTGCAGCATGAGCCAAATGCGTACAGAATGTACATTTGAACACATGATTTATGTGAAATTTCAAGATAAGATATATGATACTTCTTGCGAGAAGAAGTTCGATTTGTTGTTACGAATCAAGAGCGGATAAAAGTAATATCATTTAGTGAATGAAATATAAAAGTTTAATTTAGTTACATAAAAAAAGACCAGAGATGTCGTGGAACATCCGGTGGGAAGAGGTTCCTTTCGCTATATATTACGATTTGAATAGTATGATCAATGAATATATTATAATAATATTCAGAATATAGAGCCATTCAAATTGAACTATAAGGACGAGAATACTTTATTATTACATATATACATGATTTTAATAACAAAACATCATTCTTAAGTTGGTAGATAGTAGAAAGTGAGTCCTGAACTTGTATCTTGCCTGGTTGTACCCAGGGGCATAGCCAGCGGGTGAGGCCAGGAGGGCCTGCCCCCCCTGACGTTTCGGGACGTAGAAAAATTGTACTTGTCAATAGCAATACCAAGATTGTGCTGAACAAATTGAGAAACCCAATAAGTAATAAGCATTGCGCTGAAAATATTCAACTGTAGGTAAATTTATTAATTTCAGTATTTTGTTAAATGCCGGCTTATTAAACTAAACTTATATATATATATATATATATATATATATATATATATATATATATATATATATATATATATATATATATATATATATATATATATATATAATTAATACAAGGAGTATTGCCGTAACTTCTAACTTATAAAAGGTTATATTGGGCACTCGGCAAAAGGAGGCTAGATTTAAATCAAACAACCATTGGTCATGAACATCTATTTTTCGGTCCTTAGTTTGGGACTTTCATCAGGATGCTGGAAGTCAAAGAGCTCACATAGTAACACACAAATCAACCAAAACGCAAGCAATGGAAAAGCCACACAAAACTACAATTATAAATACAATTATGTGACATTGCATTTTCCTGCAAAGTTCCATAAATATCGTCCACTCCGTCTCAAAGATATTAACTTGGTTTCATTCTTAACCTGAACATATATATGTATATATATATATATATATATATATATATATATATATATATATATATATATATATATATATATATATATATATATATATACATTTACACATATAATTGAAAAAGATATCTTTGCTGAGTTATTTAAGTGAACTATAGGTTGTCAGGATGGCAGCAGTATAAAAAATGTGATTTACTCTTTTTTTCTTCAGCTCGAGCTTTATCTCATCACTAGGAAATTTCTGTAAATGGTGCGAATTACCCAGGAACCTTACACTATCAATAGGAAAGTGTATATTGACCACATACACAATATACTCAAATTTAATACTCATGGACAAGGATTTATGGAGTTCGAGAGATGGGCGAGCTTTTAAATAGTCTGTTGATTGGTCTTCTGCAGGTCGTTTTGTTTACGTTTATTGTTTGTTTTGTGATTCTTGTAAATTGACTACTCTTCTTTTGGTTTTTTTTTCTTCTTTTATGAACTGACTTTAGAGTCAAATTTTCACGTTTATTTATACGTGTTTTGTATTATTTAGATATCGATCACACTCGAGTTGAGTCTGACCAGTTGTTTATAATGTCACCGCAACAAACCAGCTTGGGACTATTGACATTTCACACTATTTAGACATTTGACGGATAAGTAAATAAAACAAATTAATGGATATAATTTCGATCCTTATATAAGTATACTGATTCAGTGTTACAGTTGCAAATTTATAGAAGTCTGGCTTTCTTACCGTTTTTTCTTTAAAATAAAATTTAAATGATAGATAACTTGTTGAAACAGAAACTTAACTTCTATAATGCATAAGCTTCTAATTAACTAATGTCTTGTAGCGCTCCTGATGATAAGATAAAGCAATCTCGAAAGCTCGAGCTGAAGAAAAAAGAGTAAATCACTTGTTTTACTGCTGCCATCCCAATAACCTATAGTTTACTTATATACATATAAATACTTATATATATATATATATATATATATATATATATATATATATATATATATATATATATATATATATATATATATATATATATATATATATATATATATATATATATATATATATATATATATATATATATATATATATATATATATATATATATATATATATATATATATATATATATATATATATATATATATATATATATATATATATATATATATATATATATATATATATATATATATATATATATATATATATATATATATATATATATATATATGAGGAGGGTAGTCGCTGACTAGTTTAGAGGAAAACTATTTGTAGGGACTGCAGCAATGTAAAAGGAAACTCTTCGAAGTTTTTCCAAGCTTTCGGAATCGTTTATTCCATCATCAGGGAGAATCTATCGTGAGGATGTTTACATATATGTTGATAATAGGATATAAGAAACATTGAAAATGATGTTATTTGTTAAATAATTAGAAAAGTTGATACATTTTTGAAGTTATATAATTGAATATCTGAACGAAATGACAAATCGGTGTCACTCATTTTTTTATTTATTTTTATTTATCAAGACAATAACTCCATCAATAAAAAAACAGATATAAGCCATTTAAGTGAAATTTATTCTTTTTTACTTTCACTTGATAGGTATAAAATAACACTAAATCAAATTGATTTAACGTAACGTAATAATGTCAAACTTCAATTTGAAAATGAAAAAAATAAAAAAATGAGTGACACCGATTAGTCATTTCGTTCAGATATTTAATTATAACTTCAAAAATGTATCAACTTTTCCAATTATTTAACAAATAGCATCATTTTCAATGTTTCTTATATCCTATTATCAACATATATGTAAACATCCTCACGATAGATCCTCCCTGATGATGGAATAAACGATTCCGAAAGCTTGGAAAAACTTCAAAGAGTTTCCTTTTATTGTAGCATATACAAATATATATATATATTATAACATATATTATATATATATATATATATATATAATATATATATATATATATATATATATATATATATAAATATATATATATATATATATATATATATATATATATATATATATATATATATATATATATATATATATATATATATATATATATATATATATATATATATATATATATATATATATATATATATATTTATAAATATATACATACATGGAAACTATATTTTATGTTAATGATCTCATTTTGATACATTAGCTAGAAATATAATTTGATGATTATTCCAAGTTACTAAATTGTATTTGTTTCGTGTATTATACTGTATGTTATGTGAAATAATTCTTCGAAGGCATTTCTACTTTCTAGTGTTTGAAACAAGCATGTCTTAATGTGATTGCGCCCAACCTTCGTAGAGACAAAATTAAAAGGGCAGTCGTCAGTTTACTTTGCATCACGCTAAGGGACTTAGGGCACCTGCCATACCGCTCCTAAAGACATCTCCAGGGAGCGGCGCGCCTTACGCCCGTTAATTCACTTACTTTGCCCCGTATTATCGCAAACTCATCGAGGCGGCCAGTCTTGGTCACCAGTGGGGCTCCTATTAAAAAAGTTATTTACGAGTATTTCATTATTATGTGATATTTCAGCGAGGAGTGTCTCCCAGTCGCCTCAGATATGACGGAATTTAATCAGTTTTAATGACGGTAAAAACCAAACTTGCATGTTCAACTCCATTTCATCGTAATCTTCTGGTGCATAATTTCAAAAGATATCTCATTTGAATTTTATGTCCACCTCTAGTCATGTTGTGAATGTATTTTCAGTCGTATTTTCCTCAAAAAAATAGAGTATTTTACTGTATCGAAAGTTAACAGTCAGGTACGGCACTAATTTTTAAATCCAATTTATACCTCCTGGACCACTATCTTTGAGGTTTTTTGGTGTCTGATATATATATATATATATATATATATATATATGCACAAATAAGTTTTTTTTCCATTGAAGATATCGATATGAAATTTTTATGGCAAATATGATTGTATTGAGTCTATCCTTCAAAATGATTTTGAAAAAAATTTCACTTTTGATTTCGCCGAAAGTCACACTTTGTGTTTTCAAATGGAACAGTCTTATATCTTTTGATTTTTAAATTTCTTATGTAGTTCCTAATAAAATTGTCATACCATTTCCTATAACTAAACTCTACAATTTTCCAGTTATTAATGTTTTTCGTAAAATTTTGAAAATTGCATCTTCAACAAAAATAGCCTATAACTTATTTGTTATTAGGTTTATCGGTATGTAATTTCGATTTTTGTAACCCTGAAACATTGTTTTAAATTTTCCGTGTCAAACTTTGCCACATATCTCACCAATTACTTGATAAAATCTTAGGGGTTAATTTGGCCAATTTTAAACGTTAATAACTTTCTTCCTGCTTTTGCAACGCTACGTATATTTTTGCATAATTAAATTTGCTTTTGAATTACCTTTTGATTGGTATCACCATTCCCTATACCTAAAATCGATAAAATCGAAATAACGAAGATATTTCACAATTTTGTAATAGTTTAGGTATCAACACAACTGAGAAATCGACAAGAGGTATCCATGAATACCAATTACAAAAATTATTTGAAATCTAATTGTGATAAAATACAATATTATACTCTATCATGTGGAAATTAGGACAGAACCTCTGAATTCTTGTATATATAGGGTAAAAAACTTAATGGTTGTTTAAAACCTTCGATTGAATATGGGTTAGTAAGTAGTACATGACAGATATCCATATCCAATACTACAAAAGAAAATAAAGCATATATTTGGAGGATCTTTTACCTACTACTTCCATTACTCATTGAGCATTGCAAGTACCCAATTAAAAATATAAAAATTATTGAGATGCAGTTACACCTTATAGAAAATATGAAATGTTAAAACATTTTATTTTTTTCCATAATATTAGTTTTAATCAGGTATCCAACTAGTTTCAAACAGGGAAGTCAGTAGGTGCAAGATCAGAAATAACATAAACAAACAATTCGAAAATTATTGTCTAATTAGTTAAAAGCTGGAAATAAACGCGAAAAAACTACCTTGTATACCAGAGAGTGAAAAACGTGAAGAGAGGGTAACGAATCTCAAAATCTTTGATAGCATTTATTACTTGTTCAGTAATTGGAAATTATGTTTATGAGGCGACCAGACAAACGTGATTGGTTGTATATTAGCAGCTACCTTCCTACAAACTGAATATTTGATGGAGAGTTGATAATATTCACTAATCGGAATAAAATAGGTCTTATCCAGACTTTGTTTTGTTGAAACCGTATAATCATATAAAAATAGATACAATTTCTTCATATAGATTTTTGTCTGATAATTCTGGAGCACAAACTTTCTTTTATTTAGTTCATTTTCAAACATTCATTATTGATATTAAAATAGTTATATTATATATGTTTATATATGAATACATTAATATTAAGATTGTGTTATGTACAAAAATAATTGCATCGGCCGGGAATCGAACCCGGGCCGCCCGCGTGGCAGGCGAGCATTCTACCACTGAACCACCGATGCTTATAAGTTCAAAGAGAATGTTCTGGAATAACATCAGTGAATGTTATACAGTGCAACCTTGATATAACGTAACTACCTCAATATAACAACTTCCTCGATTTAACGAATTCTTCGTAATCCCCTTGAATTATCCATAAGAGTCAATGTAAAAATACCTTTACATTGCGAACATTGTTGGCGAAAACCTCGATTTAACGAAGTTTGTCAACCCAAAACCTTTATATAACGTTCCCAACAATATAGTACAGGAAAATAAGCTCAAAAAATGACAAAACCTCGCAATTTTTTCGTAAAGGTTCGATTTGAATGAAAATTTGGAATTAGGCTTATTTCACCTTCTAGTTCATTTTCTACATCGTGCTGTTGTACGCCTTTTGTTTTTTAAGGGTGAAAACTATCCCTAATTATAGAAACTTATAAAATAAGATGGGTGAAATTTTGTTTTAATTAGTTGAATAATGATTATTTCGTGCTTTGGAATAAAATTTCTAATGTTTCAACTTCAACCCTTAAAAATCCACCCTTGTTAGAGCTTGATATAAAAAAAATTATTTATCCTAAAAAAAAGATTTTGTCTTTCATCGATTTGCATAAAATTGGGATCAGGCTCATCTCACCCTGTACTTCATATTTTATATCATACTCATGGGCGTTGATTATTTTTAGAAGTAAAATTGCTTCATAATTTTTTTCTTATCTCCAGTAATTTCGGAGATATTTTAAAGGAAAGGGTAAAAAATATGAAATCAAAAAAAATCGTTTTCTCTTTAAACACCACTTTTTCCTAAAATTAGGCATTTTAAATTGGTCAAACTTCTTGAGTGTATCGGAAATTTATATACAAATAGAACTACCGAAGGGTGAGAATCAACTTAAATTAGGGGGTAGTTAGGGGGATGTTTTCACTGAGTTTTTCGTAGAAAAAAGTAGGTACCGACCTTATTTTGATCATAAGTCGCTTAGTTTTTATGCTGGAAACATTTTTTTGTTGTTGTTTGAAAGGTCTAAGTTTTCTTCGCAAAATGCAAATTTTTCCAGTTATTTGACTTTGAATCTTTCAAATTATGCATTTGGCGAAAAAAGTTTATATTAAAACAATGGCAAACTAGTGGTTTGCCATTAGCATCTGAAGAAGGTGATGTTCCACCGAAACGTGCGTCATGCGTCATTCCTTTTAATAAATGTGTAAATTGTTATTATTAACTATTGTTTTAATATGTTTATTAATTTACACCAAGTATCGGCCCAATCAATCCAAAATTTGAAAAATGTTAACCATTAACATGCCGCCTCTCTCTCGGTTCGTATTGTTCGTAGAAAAATAATTAAAAAATTATTTTGTGTTTTTTTCAAAAGATACAATTTTATTCTCCAACCTGCATATTTTTCGAGCTATTCGTAAAAAACCTTTTAAAAACATCAAACTCAAAATATATTAGCTTTACGAAGAAAACGTGAAGAATATTTTTTTCTTAGAATTATTTTTCCATCGATTCCTACAGTTAAAATGTAGTGAAGAATTTCCACCCCTGAGATGGGGTGGCAACCACCCCCAAGATTTTAGCGTACACCGGCATGATGTATAGAAAATGATCCATGGGATATTCTCTACCTTCTGTGAAAATTTCACGTAATTCCATGCTGGACGAAAAAATTGCGAGCCAAAATGCTTAATTTCCTGTACTGATAAAAATGATCCTTAATCCCATAGTACCTACCTATGTGATTCATGTCGCGACAGGTTTCGACAAGTTTTTTTCGTGAAACACATTTTTGTTTGATGGAAAGTAATTTAAACACAGCTGCTCGTATTTATTGTTAAAGATTCAAGTTGCAATGGCTCAGAAACGTAGAAAGTGTTCCTTATCAGTCGCAGAAGGCGAAACATCATTAATTATGTTGACGAAAAGCCTACGATGAAAATATTAGACAAAGCTAATAAGTTCGGGATTCCCGCAAGCACATTGGCTACAATTTTTAAATTTAAAGATAAGTTTTCAGATGAAAGTGGTTTGCCTGTAACTGTAGAAGATTAATGCGTGAGATTTGTTGTGCGAATCTTTGAAATTAACATCAAATTACTTACATAATGTAGGTTTGTACCGACCTAGATATCTACCTACTTTATTATTAAAATTTGATATTACCTACCTAATTGTTTTTAAATAGAAAATACATACAGTAATTTGATAAAAATGTGTTATCATTTATTAGTAGAAGTTGTTCGCTATAACAAGATGAGTCAGTAATGTTGAGGTGAATAAAACTATTTTTTTACCTCTTTATAACAAATTTTAGAACACCTCAGTTTAACGAATTACTTGATATAACGAATATTTACTCGTTCCCTATCGATTCGATAGATGTAAATGATTTACCCCACGGTAACTACATCAGTACTGACCGTGTTAGTTACACACTATAATAGGTGTAATAAAATAAGATATTTGGACTGTTTTGTCAAAATTGCTGATGATTGGGTGTTCAAAAATTATTCAAACACAGACTCTTTTTTTCAGCTCCTTATATCCTTCAAAATCCTTAGAAGGGGCTGATATGTTGTAATAATTTCAGATAATGTTGTAATAATTTATGGATCAATTCAGCAAAAGTGCAAGCCAGCTAAAGGAAAGGTTATTTATATTAAGTTGAATATCTATAACATGTACTTACCTAAATATGTTACAATACTTATATGATACTCTATTGTCTGTGAGAATAAAGTTTTTATTGGATTTCATGGGATCCTGATGAATGTTAACATAAGTTTCGTGTATCTTATTTCATGAACTATTTTTAGTTTTGTGAGAAATAGAGCATAGGCGTCGATTTTAATCAGCCTATACATTTGAAAATCCGCCTCACCTATGATTATTTATCAGCACAAAGAAGTACAAAACATTATGTAGGTAACGTCAAAATTATACACAAAGAAAGAAGGGGAATAGGTACCTATTTAATGAAACAAAAAAATGAAGAAATCGATAATGAGGGATTATAGTTCCATTTTCTTCCCCATAAAAATCAATTTTCGTTTTGGAATCTAAAAATGCATATAGGTAAAAAAGTTTAATTTATTTGTGATAAAACTATGGACACATGAGTCCCAATTTTAATAATTAATTAATCATAAAAATATTTGAATAATAGATTTTAGCCTGGAAAATTTATCTTTTTCAATGAACTCAGCAACTTAACTTCGTAGTGAGTTGTCCGACAAAAAATGTTCCTAGCAGAGCGTGGTTTCGATCCACGGACCTCTGGGTTATGGGCCCAGCACGCTTCCACTGCGCCACTCTGCTTCGATATCATAGAGATTTATACTGGGTTTAGTGTTGAGGCGAAATCGCAATCTTGACAACGAATATGAAAAGAAAGAATTCTCTTTATATAGGTAAATAAATAATAAAAACAGATTAACTCCATGCAATATCTAACAGCCCACCGGTCGTCGGTATTATGCAGTTTTGTCTAAAAACACCGAATTTTGATAAAATTTCGGATTCTTGCTCCTTTTGGCATGGAAAAGGCGAATATGAACTTAGAATTTGTCGCATCCTCACTTTTTTTTTCAAAAGATGAAGCTAACCTGACCTATTCTAACCTCACTAACCTAACTTCCGAGTTCCAGAAAGTATGGAATTCATGGGTTATAATATAACCCATGAATTCCATACTATTTTCATCAATTAAAATTTCATACCTATTATGAAATTTTAATTGATGAAAATAGTTTTTTTCGATATATATCTATTTCATGAATTTGATACTTTCTTGCATTCGAAAGTTAGATTAGAATAGGTTAGGTTACCTTAAAGTTTTGAAATAAAAAGGTGAGAAAGCAACAAAATCTGAGTTCATATTCTTTTCTGGCCAAAAGAAGCAAGAATCCGAAATTTTATCAAAATTCGGTACGTTTGTGGTTCGTGGTACCGACGATCGGTGGGCTGTTAGATATTGCATGGAGTTATTCTATTTTTATTATTTATTTACCTTATATACCTATATACCTAAAGAGAATTCTTTCTTTTCATATTCACTGTTTTGAAGTTTTACTATGTGATTGTTATTCTGATTGAGTTTTTCTGCACAATCAATTTTACCATTACCTATCTATATGTCCTTTTTAAACTGATGAAACCTTCGTAGTTGTTAGTATTTTTTATATTGTATTCACACGTATTGTATTCTTACAAACAAGTAGAGTCTTACTGCTTTGTAAGCTGTTTTTGGATTTATTCACTTATACTACGATCTACGTGATGATGGTGGTAGGTATTCACGCAGATTAATAATGGGGTGATAGAAATGAATAGAAAACCAGATAAGCTATATGACAGATTAGTGGCAAACAGAGTCGATAGTGATATTAGTTTAAGCTAGCAAAATATAGGGTAACAGACAGAGACAAATCACAAAAAAATTTTTTTTGTGATACTTGAGAATAACTTGTAAACTTTAAACAAACCTAAATTGTGAAAAAATGAATGACGAGTTAAATATTGCCAATTGTGTAAACATAGGTAGGTACATTTAACTTAGTTAAGTAGAGATATTGTGGATTAAATAAACGCAGTCAGAAATCAAAATACTCACCATCACTCTGTTTGTATTCAGGGATGTTGTGTGTGATTCAATTCTTAGGTACACTAAATTTACTAAACGAGGAGGAAGTGATAAGGTTATTTCGTATCTAAAGAGAAACTCAGCCTCGTGTCATGATCAAATATCAGTAGTTACCTATGTGATGTATTAATGTCATAAATGGTTTGAATGTTTTGGAAATGGACGTAAGTATATCCTGACGAGCTTAAAATTTGCAAAATTACTCCTATAAGTATTAAAAGTAGGTTCTAAAAAAAATATGAATATTATCGTCCTATTACAGTTATATTGTATTTCTCAAATACCACTGAAAATGTAATCAAAGATGGAATAACTTCATTCAAAACTCATCATAATCTAGGTAGGTACTAGATGACTATCAATATGGATTCATGAAAAATAGCATCACCTCATGTGCCGTATTTGATCTGAAGGATAAAATAGCTAAATGCGTAGACGGAAAGAAGATGATGGTGGCTGGTTTCTATTAATTTCTGAAGATATTTCGAAGTGGTCAGCATATAAGTACTTATATATTATTGAGGAAACTTTACCAAATTAGTTTTAGGGGTGTGGAATATTCTGCAGGAATATTCAATGTGATAGAGAGGAAAATAGTTTTGGAGTTCTGCAGGGTTAGGTCCTCTTCCTCTAACATGTATATCCTGTATACGTTCTCGGCCTAAAGCTGGTAAATTTGGTCGATACCATGCATCTGAGGATGACACTCTACTTGTTTATGAGGAGGAAGATGGAATAGATCTAGAAACTTTAGTAAATTATGATCTCAACAATACTTTCAATGGCTTCTGTTTAATAAATTGAAATACCTATAGTACCTACCTATAGAAGGAGTGAACTCAGTTTAATATTTAGGTATGTAATAGATGAGAACTTAGATTCCAACACATAACTCATCAAAATCACTACAATGGTAGGTGCTCTTTATCGCTGCAGAAATTATATTACACATCAGAGTAAAATGAATTATTTATATAATGCATTCTTTCTTTCTCATTTCAGATACAAGATCCCAATATGGGGTACATGTGGATTGTTTTGTTAAGATCTATACAAACTTCACAGAATAACGTATTGAAGATCTAAGTTATTAACTCAACAAAGGCGATGACGGTGATCCCATGGGCAATCCGTCTTCTTGTTTGTATATTATATTATTAAATTTGAAATAACTCTGTCTCAAACATAAGTTTAACGCAGACATTGTTTCGTTGACTGCTTGAGTTGTTAAATTTGGGTTCATCTCTAGATATCGCTTAACAATATTTTTAACTTCTTGAGTTGGCGTGGAAGGAAATAAGTTGATAACGTCAAATGAAATTAATTCAGCATTTAAAGGAATTTTGATATTCTTAAGATGATTAACTAACTGAATAATAGAATTTTTAATGCTATACTCCGGATTGAATTGAATTAAGGTGGGTAATTTCTTATTCAAATACTGACATAATTTATACGCAGGAGCGTTAATATAAGATACTATTGGACGCATCGGGCAATCAATTTGATGTATTTTTGGTAAAGTATATAAAACTGGGGTGCGTTGGTTCACGGAAGTTAAGAAAAAAGTGTTAATATCTGAAAATAGGATTTTAGTATTCTTAATGAATGATTTTATTTCGTTTTGGAATTTTTTTGTGGGATCTATTTTAAGTTTTGAGAATTTATCTGTATTGAATAGGATTTCAGATTTTTCAATGTAGGTATTTTTATCTATGATACTTACAGTATTTCCTTTCTCCGCTTTGCATATAATCAAATTATTATCCTGAATTTTTGATCTCAACTGTTTTATAGTTTTTAATTCTAAATTATTGTTATTTCTGAATTTATATTTATTTATGACTTCCGCGCATATAGTTTTTTCAAAATTCAAATTCTTAATTACAGACGAATTTCAAGCTAATTCAGTACTGACGGCTAAATGTTCAATATCATTTTTATTATTGAAATTTGGGCAATATTTCAAACCTTTGTTTAATAGTTCTATTTCATTGTTACTAAATTCGGTATTTGTGAAATTATGGACTCTACTATAAAATTGTTTAACTTGAAGTTTGTCACTCTTAATCAATAATGAAGCAGACTCGCGTGATTCAATTAATTCCTTAAGTTTGTTGGATTGTCTTAAGTACTCTTCGTGGCATCTGCTCCTCACCTCCTCTCGTACTGTGTTATCAATCATTTCAAACTCAACGACGTGAGTTCTGAATGCCAATTCACTGTGGATGATCTTCAGGTGAAGTCCTATTAGCGTGTAACAATCACTTATGGTTCAACAAAGAATGCTTGCAAAACAAAGTGACTCCTAAATATATGAAGATCACTTGTGGACACGCCTCAAATGAATCCAAGTCAGCAGTACAAGCAGCATACAAAGTTTGGTTGAATATCGAAATCAAAAAGTGGTATCAGAGAAGGGATAATTTAGGACTTCACCTGAAGATCATCCACAGTGAATTGGCATTCAGAACTCACGTCGTTGAGTTTGAAATGATTGATAACACAGTACGAGAGGAAGTGAGGAGCAGATGCCACGAACAGTACTTAAGACAATCCAACAAACTTAAGGAATTAATTAAATCACGAGAGTCTGCTTCATAATTGATTAAGAGTGACAAACTTCAAGTTAAACAATTTTATAGTAGAGTCCATAATTTCACAAATACCGAATTTGGTAACAATGAAATAGAACTATTAAACAAAGGTTTGAAATATTGCCCAAATTTCAATAATAAAAATGATATTAAACATTTAGCCGTCAGTAATGAATTAGCTTGAAATTCGTCTGTAATTAAGAATTTGAATTTTGAAAAAACTATATGCGCGTAAGTCATAAATGAATATAAATTCAGAAATAACAATAATTCAGAATTAAAAACTATAAAACAGTTGAGATCGAAAATTCAGGATAATAATTTGGTTATATGCAAAGCGGACAAAGGAAATACTGTAACTATCATAGATAAAAATACTTACATTGAAAAATCTGAAATCCTATTCAATACAGATAAATTCTCAAAACTTAAAATAGATCCCACTAAAAAATTCCAAAACGAAATAAAATCATTCATTAAGGATAGTAAAATCCTATTTTCAGATATTAACAATTTTTTCTTAACTTCCATGAACCCACGCACCCCGGTTTTATATACTTTACCAAAAATATATCAAACTGATTGCACGATGCGTCCAATAGTATCTTATATTAACGCTCCTGCGTATAAATTATGTCAGTATTTGAATAAGAAATTACCCACCTTAATTCAATTCAATCCGGAGTATAGCATTAAAAATTCTATTATTCAGTTAGTTAATCATCTTAAGAATATCAAAATTCCTTTAAATGCTAAATTAATTTCATTTGACGCTATCAACTTATTTCCTTCCACGCCAACTCAAGAAGTTAAAAATATTGTTAAGCGATATCTAGAGATGAACCCAAATTTAACAACTCAAGCAGACAACGAAACAATGTCTGCTTTGAACTTATGTTTGAAACAGAGTTATTTCAAATTTAATAATATAATATACAAACAAGAAGACGGACTGCCTATGGGATCACCGTTATCGCCTTTGTTGAGTGAATAACTCAGAAGAAAAAATTTTCGATGCTGATAATAATTTAATTACTAACGTTTCATTATGGAGGCGTTATGTAGATGACATTTTTTGTATTTGGACCGATACAGATAGGCAGTTAGATAATTTCCTTAAATATATAAATAATTTCTACAACTCGATTCAATTTACAAAAGAAGTAGAAAACGAAAACGGTACCTTGAATTTCTCAGACGTTCAGATTGCTAGGAATTTGAATTCTCTTACTTTCAACATTTATAGAAAACCAGCTTTCACAGATACTTCAATTCACACCAACACATTAAAATAAAACTCAGTGCTTTTCATTCGATCATACATAGGTTGTTCACGATTCCTTTATCGGAAACAAATTTTCAAACTGAAGTTAATACAATTAAATTATTAGCCACCAATAACGGTTACAATGAAAGTCTTATCGACAAGCTCATTGGGAAAAAACGAATAAAGTATCTCTTGCATTCAATATACCCAACGCAAACTATTAATGAAGAAAAAAAATACTTCCCAATAAATTATGTGCCTAATTTGAGTAGCAAAATTTGTAACAGACTATCGAAAAATAGCGTTAAAACAATTTGTACAAATAAAAGAAACTTGAAGTCATTCTTGGTCAATAATAAAGAAAAATCTAACATCGGAGAAAACAGTGGTGTTTACAAAATATTTTGCGACGAATGTCCTACTTTCTATATTGGACAGACAGAAAGGAATATTAATATTCGAGTTGAAGAACATAAAAAGTCAATTTCACAGAACAGAAATACCACTGGCTTCTCTGAACATTGTATAAAATTCAATCACTTCCTGGATTTCAACAAAACCAAATTGTTACATTCAGGTAACAAAGGAAAGCGCCTTGACCTTTTTGAAATTCTCGAAATAAGTTCCGCCCATAATAGTCAATTACCCCTTGTAAACGAACAAATTGATTTTCAGGTATCACCTTTGCTTTTGTCTGTTTTATAAAATAGGATGTAATACTTTCCTCAGGTCAGTCTTGATAATGAGTTCATAACTAGAAACATGTCGACTTTTCGTTACTGCTAGATACAGTATCTAAATATTTTTTTTTATATTGTGAGATATAAGCCAAGTGTTTTTCATTTTAAAGTTTATACTTTATTCTTTGTGATGTTTCATCAAGTGATGTGCGAGAATTCAATCTCAACAATTTATTCCTCTAACATATTCTTTTGCCCATTCACACAGTTCCTTTGGTGTCTTAATTTGTTGGTCAGCTGGTAATTGAAGACTGAATCGTTTCACCCAAACCATCACTTGGACCCTTTCCATGAGAGTTGCAAAAAATGCCATAAGGCTTTTATTTGAAAGTCTTCTTCATAATAAGTTTATGAAATAATAGTGATTCCTAAATTGAGCTACTGCACACACAATGATTTTACAAGCACTAGGATTTTTTTTGAAGAAATGACGTTAATTCCTCTTAAAAGCTCTAACTGAACTGTATTTGTGTTATGCGTTAGATTATCAGAAATTATTACTAAGCTGAGAGGGTACTATATTGCTCTCATTCACATCGATCATTCTATAATAGCAAGCAAATGGATAGATTATCAATTGACTATTATTTCAATATACTCCTTGAATACTATTTCGAAGTAAAATCGCATACTTTTCAGAAAAATCAGCAACAAGTACTTGTCAAATTTCAATGATATTTTTTATAGTTTGGTAGTAATATTCAGCAAGTTGTAGAGCAATGAAGTCATGCAGTAGTAGCTTTTAATATATTCAATTTAGAAGTACAACTATCATAGAAAATAAAACCTGTAGTGGCAGATCTCCATGGTAATTAACTACAAAAACTTTGGTAGAAAATAATAGTAGGCGAAATGTGACACATTTTACTGTACAAATATATGAATTCAATTTTGATTGTTTCTGCTTTATCGTTCTTACCTATGTCATAAAATAAACATTTTCATTCTCAAAATTACAAAACTACATGTTTTCTTAACTATATTTGACTTAGAGATGAAAATGAAAAATAAATTTTTTTTATATCAAAATTCAAAAATTTCTATTTTTGAAAAACGAAAAAACGCATCTCTGAAAATTTCAGGATCTTTTAATATTATTCAAACTTGTATAAAATATTATATAAAAAAATTTGAGCTCAAAATTTAATGTCGATAGTCGATTTTGAAGATTTTTCAAAATTCAAAATTTTACAAATTTTTCATTTTTCAAATTTTTTTTTCTGTTGCTGCAAGTGTCTCCTTTAAAATGAAGAATTTTAAATCATATGTGGGTTAATACATTTTATTCTTAACAATGAAACATTGTGGATAAAATAGAAAATATCATTATAATCAACAAACTAACTCATTAAATGAAATAAAAGTCACTATTGCAACTAATTGTAAAAAAACATATTTCTTAAAAAACATAAGAAATTTAAAATCACTGGAAAGGCAAATTTCTTGGTAAGGTCGTTTTGATATCTTGTAGATGATCAAACTTTAATTTTGATATTTTGATTCTTCTCTGGAACATGTTTTGGGGTAATACTATAACACTAATTTCCTTGTATCTTTGAGGCAAATTTTTCAAATCGTGAGAAATGTTTAGTTTATATTTAATTTTGCCATCTATTCTATAATGGATTACTCGAAGCTCAGTTACTGTTGGATCTCTTGTTCCACGTCCAGGCCGAATGCTCTTGTATCTCATCAAGTTTGGGTTATCATAATTTTAAAAAAAATGGATATTCAAGGTACTCAGCGTCATATGGAAAAGGTTTAAGTCTAGCATTTTTTGTTATATTTACATAATCATATGGTAAGAAAATGTCTCTATTTTTGAGCTTTCTTTCAATAACGCCGTGAACCGAGTCACACTCCATTTGAGTGTGCCCCGGTTCTAAGTACTTTTGGATCACTTGTTTTTTATATTTTACAGCATAGTTTAATAGAGCATTAGCCAAAACCACGTTGCGGTTTTGGTAAGGGCAACCGTCACTCCATAAAATAGTGGGTTTATCTTCAGTGCAATATTTTTCTAAATAGCTTATTATAATAGTGGTAAAAACAGATGAGACAAGATCTGCTTCTGATTCGTTCCACCAGTAGTTTGTACATTGGTGACTGGCCAAGTTATAAATGGTGAAATTATGCAACTTAAGTTTCGTCTTAAAGTAGAACTTGTTTGCATTATTAACTGGACATAGTTTAACTGCTTGTACATCCATAACAAAAGTGTATTGGTCGCCTATCTCGGCTTTTCTCTTATCTTCACTCTTTTCCAGTCGAGCTGCATCTTTTAACTCAATATGTCTTTTATATTCCTCATCAGCCACATTGCCAGCACTATAAGACACGCAAATATTACACTGGTCTTTTTTTGGGCTGAATAAAGACAAGTTCGTTTCTTCAAAAATTGACCAAAATGTGAACACACTCAGGGCTTATTGGTTGTTTTCGTCACAATATTTTTTGTAGAGCCTAAACACATCCATTTTTGAACAGAAATCTCCTTCTAGGTACAGCTTATCACTATCCTTTCTACAGTAATGTGAGCTCTGTTTCGGTAATTTATCAAAAAATGATCTTAAGAATAATTTTTGTTCCTCAGCAATTTGAATAGATCTTGGTTGTGGCCGATCAAGTTTCCTAGTAGTATTAACAACAGCTCGGGGGATGTGCATACCATGAATGTTTTCCAAACACCAGTGTGATACCATCTATTCTTTTAGTTCCAACGTTGATAGGAACATTTTTTTACATACCTGCTTAACTTCATTTTCAATCCTCAAAAAATATTCATACGTGAATGACCTTCTTGATTACCCTGCTACAAATTTTCTAGCAGTACTCTTTTTCTTCCTTAATTCCATCAATAACGGTTACAATGAAAGTCTTATCGACAAGCTCATTGGGAAAAAACGAAGAAAGTATCTGTTGCATTCAATATACCCCACGCAAACTATTAATGAAGAACAAAAATACTTCCCAATAAATTATGTGCCTAATTTGAGTAGCAAAATTTGTAACAGACTATCGAAAAATAACGTTAAAACAATTTGTACAAATAAAAGAAACTTGAAGTCACTCTTGGTCAATAATAAAGAAAAATCTAACATCGGAGAAAACAGTGGTATTTACCAAATATTTTGCGACGAATGTCCTGCTTTCTATATTGGACAGACAGGAAGGAATATAAATATTCGTGTTGAAGAACATAAAAAGTCAATTTTACAAAACAAAAATACCACTGGCTTCTCTGAACATTGTATAAAATTCAATCACTTCCTGGATTTCAACAAAACCAAATTGTTACATTCAGGTAACAAGGATAAACGTCTTGACCTTCTCGAAATTATCGAAATAAGTTCCGCCCATAATAGTCAATTACCCCTTGTAAACGAACAAATTGATTTTCAGGTATCACCTTTGCTTTTGTCTGTTTTATAAATTACGATGCAATACTCTCCTGTTGTCAGTCTTGATAATGAGTTCATAGCTCGAAACATGTCGACTTTTTATTACTGCTAAGTACAGTATCTAAAGATTTTTTATATTGTGAAACATAAGCCAAGTGTTTTTATTTTAAAGTTTATACTTTATTCTCTTTTTCTTCATTAAACTTGTTACATAGATTTTTTTCTGGTCCCATTCTAATTCTTTCCAAAATTTGTTAAAAATTACTTTTCTTGTCTCCATGTTTATAGTATTGCAGAACCTGGTTTTGTATTTAACACACTTCGATGAAGTACAAGAAGGTCCCATAGTCTTCGACTTTCTCATTTGATTGTGAAATAATTTGCCGTCCTTGGTTCTTGTGTAACCTAAATACTCTTCTCCCCTCATCCTTTTTCAATCTTGTTTTTTCTCTATCCCATTCGGCCTTCGCCGGTTTTTTTCTTCGCTTTCTTCCTTCTTCTGCTGCAGCCTTATCCAATCCATCTTCTGAGTCTAATATTTCGTTGGTTTCATCATAATCAGGATCATCAAGATTGTCGTCAATCTCTGATTCATGGTTATTTTCTAAATTTGCGCCATTTGCCATGTCTGTTTGTTCCAATATTCTAATTTCTGTAATATTTGTTACATCTTCTAACAAATTATCTTTTTCAAAATTGCCATTAGATATATAGGTGGTGCCTTTTTTGGTTTGGTTTTCATTATTTATTTGGATCTCATTGTTCTCGTTATTAATATCTGGATCTAAATGTGCCTCAATACACCTATCTTCTATAATCGGCAAAGTTTCCTCAGTAATAATTAATTGATAATTTAAAGCCATTTCTAACATGTTCCTGCTTCTGATATTACCACAAAGATGTGAAATTGAGAAGTTATTCATTTTCTGAAACAAAAAACTTTAGTATAGTAATAGTAAATAATAACGACATGTATTGTCCAGTTTGTTTTTAAATTTATTAAGTAAAACGTAACAGTCAGTAAAAACATATATCCAACATAAAGTACACGGGTCAGCCTTATTTGAAAAGAAAAAATCATAATGGCAATATCACGTAACATCCGTTTCAAAAATGATAGGCCTTATTTAATAAAAATGTGCTGAAAAAACTATATTAGAATGTATTTTATTAAGAAACAAACAATTTTATTTTGAAATTAACTTACCTTTTTAGTTTAAATTGCAAAAAATCACCAAAAAATGTCACACCACATGCACAGCGACCATTCAAATACTTTGTTAACCTATAAAATATGTTGATACCTGGTATTGAATTTACTGGATGATACGTGGTCTTACAATGACGCTAAAATAAAATATTTTTATTGGTCCAAACGTCACGAGCTTTCACGCAACGTTGTGAAACTAGATAACTGACAGAAATAATAAGAATCATGATTTCGCCAAATTTGATGATACGTGGTATTACCACTAAGCCATCGATATATATATATATATATATATATATATATATATATATACATATATATATATATATATATATATATATATATATATATACATATATATATATATATATATATATATATATATATTTATATATATATATATATATATATATATATATATATATATATATATATATATATATATATATATATATATATATATATATATATATATATATATATATATATATATATATATATATATATATATATATTACAGGTCAACTCATGTCAAAGTGTATCTTCAAAGATATATAATATTATATTCATAAACTAGGTCTATAAGACTTAAAAGAGTGCCAATAGCTACAGACACGAGAAACAGTTCGGATAACATGCTTCTTTTTGTCTTCACTTTCGATAATTAATGGAGGCTTTTATTCCTCGGACAGCAATTAATTTCAATACAGAACTCACTTTTATTTCAAACTTATACTTGCCATGCAACAACTTTGTTTACCTTAATGCACTACGATAACATTAACCTAATTAAATCATATTTGTCATACGTCAAGGGAAAAGAAGAATGAAATTTTTCACTCCTATGATTACTATGAAGATTTATTGCAACGGCATATATATATATATATATATATATATATATATATATTAATATATATATACATATATATATATATATATATATATATATATATATATATATATATATATACTTATATATATATATATATATATATATATATATATATATATATATATATATATATATATATATCAGTGGCGGCTTGTGAGGTTTTGGTTTAAGGAGGCTACAAAAGGTGTTGAAAAACACCATAGGCGAAAATTTTTAGGATTTCAAGGTCAACCGCCTTATAATTTAGCGAAAATCAAAGTAATACAAGCACCCTAAGCTATTGATTTGTTTTCACTTTCGAGTGTCTACCTTGAGACCTACAACTACTATTTACAATATTCACAAAAACTCTTCTCGGCCAATTTATCAATTTGAAGAAATGCAGTTATTTCAAATCAGAGAACCTTATTTTTATTTGACCCCTAATAGTATCCAAAATTTCATAAAATATTTGCTCATAGTGAAGCTCCATATCCGCGTAAATGAATTTCTTTCGTTTTGGGCTAAATTGAGTCGTATCATCAGTAGTTTGAAATACAGAAAATAGTTTTTCAAAATAAACTTCTGCACGAAATTCTGAAATTTTTTCCAAAAGAAACTTGAGCCGATTTCGTGAGTAAATTACATCTGAAAACTTGTAAACAAAACTAAATTTGAATTTACTACGTTTATTATCACTGATGATGAAAACTTATGCTGTAAGATTTGAAAAACTATTTCTGTTTGTTCAAAAATTAATTTAAAGATGTTTAAAAAATATATAAATTCCATATCTTGTAAGTAAGATATTAATCCGCGTGCGGTATTTAAAGTTACTTTATCGGTGAAAAATTCCTCACTTTCAACTATAGAATTAAATCCTCAAATCCTAAGCGGCCCCAAACAGAGACATTTTCCCTAGTAAAAAGTAAACACTGCCAACAAAATAATTTATTTTTTTACCTGTGATCCGGTTAGGCAAGGATGTCTCTCATAATTTCTTGTATTAAAACCGCGGTTTTGTTGTCTGTTACGCTGCACCAAATTGTTTAATTCAGGAGTAGGTCGCAATGTTTTTATCAAAACTTTATCCTCATAACTTAGTGCACTAAAGTTATGGGATAACAAATATTCCACTAAGTCACCATTGAAATTTTTGAAATTAACTTCAGTTACCAAACTCATTTTGAAACAATACGCGAGCAATATAAGTAAACATGCCATTAGCAACTACGATCACACTACGATTCAATTAATGGTCGACATTGTATGAGACTGGGTTTCTATCGGTGTTGCTATTTACATGTGTATTGCTTTTCTATTGCAACGAAGTATTCATTGGCAGTATTCGCACCGTTGTTTGCTTTTCTGTGGCAGGCATAATGAACGTTGAGAATATACCTTTCTAAGCATCCGCAGTGTTGCCACAAATCTTGAAATGAATAAAATGCAGTAAATGTAAATACCATTATATAATGTAGGTTGAAAAGAAGGTAGGTGCATAAAATAATATGATTTTGATTAATATGAATATGCTGAATGCTGACTATTCAATATAATATATTGGTTGATACACGGAAATATTATATTGAGGAGGAGGCTTAGCCTCCTTAGGCCGCCTTTGAATAGCCGCCCCTGATATATAATATATATATATATACATTTATATATACATATATATATATATATATATATATATATATATATATATATATATACTTATATACATATATATATATATATATATATATATATATATATATATATATATATATATATATATATATATATATATATATATATATATATATATATATATATATATATATATATATATATATATATATATATATATATATATATATATATATATATATATATATATATATATATATATATGTATATATATATATATATATATATATATATATATATGTATATATATATATATATATATATATATATATATTATATATATATATATATATATATATATATATATATATATATATATATATATATATATATATATATATTTATATTCAGTGTGACCCCAAGTTGTAAACCGATTTCAACCACTTTTTTTTGAAATGTCAAGTACTAAAAGGTTTACCTGGGACATTTGAAATGTTTATTTCAATTTTCAGGACATACTACTATATTTTTTCTTAGTCGAAATTCGAGATTTTTTATTAGCCCTTTTTTTATTGAAAAAATCACCATGCCACTAGATTCAGCGTGCCCCTAAATAGGTATGACCAAAATTTCATGAAAAATATTCATTCATAACAAAGTTATGAGAACTCAATATTCGAAAATTCACACTTAACAAAAAAACACCCAATATCAACAGATAGTCATGGAAATATTTTTTTAAAGATTTCAATGATAAAGTGCCACCAGATAAAAAAAAATTGAATAGCGTAAATATTTTTACCGAAAAGAAGGGAATTACATTCAAGTTTTCACGCAAATCAACTAAAATAAAGACCTAATAGATTTTTCAATTTAAATCTTAGTTGCCATGGAAATGACATTACGGCTGACACTTCTGAAAGATTCAACAATATTCGCCTTACAGTTCTTCGAATTATTTTGTGTCATGGCTGCAAGATTGAGCGTAAAAGAGGAAATTGAAATTATACGCCTTTCGGGAGATGACTTTAAGAAGTGCTGGAGAGGTTAATATAGTGTTTTTATCAGGTGGCACTTTATTGTTGAAATCATTAAAAAAAAACTTCTATGACTATCTGTTGCTATTGGGTGTTTATTTTGTGACTGTTAAATGTGAGTTTTCGCATTTTGAGTTCTCATAACTCATGAAATTTTGGTCATATCTATTTAGAGACACGGTAAATCCAGTGGCGTGGTAATTTTTTCAATAAAAAAATTGCTAATGAAAAATCCCGAATTTCGACTAAGAAAAATATCGTGGTATGCCGTGAAAATAGAAATAAACATTTCAAACTTTGTCCCAAGGTAGACTTTTTAGTACTTTACATTTGAAAAAAATGGACGCAATCGGTTCACAACTTCAAATTTCATGGGGTGTTTCCATTAAAAATAGGTCACACTCTATATACATACAAATATATATATATATATATATATATATATATATATATATATATATATATATATATATATATATATATATATATATATATATATATAGATATATATATATATATATATATACCTATATATATATGTATTGAGAGGAGTGTTGCCGTGTAATCAAAACATCAATTGTACTTTCTTTGGGTTCGGCAATTATTTGCCGAGAACCCAAAGAAAGTACAATTGATATATATATATATATATATATATATATATATATATATATTTATATATATATATATATATATATATTTGTGTTTGCGTGTATGTGTGTCGTGAGATATTTTTTAGTTTGAATTAAATATTTCTTATAAAAATGGGAAAACGTGTCAATTACGGATTGATATCATTAAGTGTTGATGAATATAGTTATATGATATATGCCATTGAAGTTGGTTAAATTAGGTCATTAATAAACACTTTTAGAGTTGTCTAAATTTTACTAACAAAATATGACTATCTACTTCAATTCATACAAATGGGAGAGTCTCAAAAATTTCATAAGAAATGAAGGTGAAAGCACCTAAATACTCGATAACACAAACAACTACAGGAAAATCATAACTCTAACTACGATAAAATAAAATATTAACTAGATAAAGAAACTAAAAATCTAGAGAAATATTTAAAATGTTAAATACATACAAGTCGACTACAGCCGTAAACTACCAAAGATATATACATATATATATATATATATATATATATATATATATATATATATATATATATATATATATATATATATATATATATATATATATATATATATATATATATATATATATATATATATAGATATATATATATATATATACTAGCTGACCCAGCAAACGTTGTTCTGCCATTTAAATTATTTTTATCTTTCTATCTAACAATCTATCTATCTATCTAGATAGTTATCTATACTCCTATCTATTTATCTATCTATCTATCTATCATTATATCTATCTATCTATTAATCTATCTGACCCGGCAAACGTTTAAATTATTAAAATGGCTATTAAAAAATATAGGTTGTTGATAGAAGGGTGAAAATTTAGAGTTTTATGTATTTTTGAATGCAACATCATAAAAAAATAAAAATAAAAATTTTGTCCAAAAAATTTATAAAAATGTTTGGGCTGGACCACCATACCACTAATCACGTAGGGGTATGAACAATATATTACGACCTATTCTCGGACCGACTATTGTTATTTTCGATTGCCATCTTGCGATCGTATTGCGGATCTGTGGATAAAATAAAAAAAATGAAAATCGCGATGGAAAAATAGGGGTTGATCGTAGAAGGGCAAAAAATTGAAAGTAATATAATTTTTTTTATTCTAAGTCATGACAAAATGAAAATTAAAATCTTTCCAAAAGAATTGAAGATTTTAATTAGCAAATGAAAAATAGGGGTTGATCGTAGAGGGGTGAAAATTTAGGGTTGTATGTATGTTTGGATGCTCAATCATAAAAAAAACGGATGAAAAATATATGTTGGTCGATACTCAGACCTAGCTGATATGCATACAAAATTTCATGAGAATCGGTCGAGCCATTTCGGAGGAATTTAACAAATCAAAAATAGGAGTTGATTGTAGAGAGGTGAAAATTTAGGGTTGTATGTATTTTTGACTGTTGAATCATAAAAAAAATAGAACAAAAAATTTTGTCTGAAAAATCAAAAAATTTAATTAAGGGGTGGTCTACCTTTAACATTTAGGGGGATGAAAAATAGATGTTGGCCGATTTTCAGACCTACTCGATATGCACACAAAATTTCATGAGAATCGTTCTAGGCATTTTGGAGAAATTCAACAAATATAAAATAGTGGTTGATCGTAGAGGGGTGAAAATTAAGGGGTTGTATGTACTTTTGATTGGCGTATCATAAGAAAAATAGAACAGAAAATTTTGTTTGAAAATTAGAAAAATTAACTTAAGGGGCCCTCAATTTATTAATGGTACCTTTTACTGAGTTATAGCAGTTGTTTCAGAATGTTGAAATGAGGTGGCGCTTCAAACTTTTACATATGTTGTGACATGTCTGCAATATTTATTTTGGTAATAACCGATACGTGTATTTGTTACTTTCAAAGTAAACTTCCTGAAAATTTAGTTCGTTTTTTCTATATTGGAGTGAATATCACTGTACATTATATTGTACAGGCTGTCCCATTTTCGATGTCCTTACGGGGTAACTCGCTTATTTTTAAAGATAGAGATTTGCGGTTTTCGCGATCGTTGGCTACTTTTTTGTGAGTCTCACGATACCGTAAACAAACTTTTCATAGCTTGCTTTGTTTTTGAGATACAGGGCGAAGTTGAAAATATTGCATTTTGGTCCCCCTTCTGTATCACAGCTGTCTTTCAACTTATAGAAAAAGTAAAATCTGTTTTTTATACACGTTCATACGTAGAATCCAGTGGCGTAGTCAGATTTTTGGAATGAGCAGTCGTTGTTTAGATATAACCCAATGTTATAATTTTTTAAATAGAACACACTGTATATTTTTCCATATTCAAAACTCAAATGTTTTGCGCTTTTCAAAAATATATAATACTTATATAAAATTTTAAGTATTAGCCCTGTATTTAGATAATTTTCTTTTTTTTATGTCAAGTCAAGACAAATATCACTTTGATAGATCGTTCAGCGCAGTAAACAAATATATCACTTCCATTTATATAAGTAAGAATGAAAAGTAGTCATTAAAAAAATATTATTTAATATAAGTTACTAAACAGAGATATATTTAATGATTATAACAAAAATAGAAACTTGTATGTAACACTGCTACAAAACAAAGTTCTATTATTTTTCGGTTGAAAATGTTTTGTAAATATTGTTCAAATTACTTCGAAAACTTCTCTCGTGGCATTCATCAGAGCATCTCGATTTTCGTGCCGCGTGTGGTTTATTTTATTTTTTATGTAGCCCCATATAAAGAAATCTAATATAGATAAGACCTTGGTTGCCAGTTAATGGGGTCATTTTCATCAATACACTGGTTTTAGAATATTTCATTAGGATAAATATTTTCTATATTGAGCCAACGGAATTTCGTCAAGTAGTTCAGAAAGAAAATAATCCAAAATTTTCAAATATCTTTGATGATCCAAGTTACCGTCGAAAATACGGTAGACTAATCTTCCTCCAAAAACAAAACAAAATCGGACAATATACCACCTACAAAACTCAATACTCTTCTCAGTTTCACTTGGGTGCAGATGATGTATAGCTTGGGATATGTAGGGGGTATATATATATATATATATATATATATATATATATATATATATATATATATATATATATATATATATATATATATATATATATATATATTTTTATATATATATATATATATATATATATATATATATATATATATATATGTATATATAATTATTCATTCGAATTGTTGTTGCCTGTGAACTATTTCTAATCTTTTGATAATTATTAGCAATAACAGGCTTGTTGAATCTCAAAAACCTCGATTTTATTGAAAAGTTGACGTTTCGCCACGACATTCGTGGCTTTATCAAAACTTTTGAAAAAATTGAAATTTCTTTGACATTTATTGATTTGAAAAAATTTGAATAAAAAAAGACAACTATGTCTCACTAAAATTTTTTTCGGCTGTGGCCGTTCTTTGTTATTTATTACGTGCTATTCAGTCCAATATTAACATTCAAATCTGTTATTATTAGATGGTAAAGGAAACCACTGAAACCTTTACCCACGTAATGTTCGAAATAGGTTCAAATTATTTTGATTTTGAAAAGTCAATCTATCAAAGTGATATTTGTCTTGACTTGACATAAAAAAAGAAAATTATCTAAATACAGGGATAATACTTAAAAAGTATTACTTAAAAAGTATTATATATTTTTGAAAAGCGCAAAACATTTATGTTTTGAATATGGAAAAATATACAGAGTGTTCCATTTAAAAAATTATAACATTGGGTTATATCTAAACAATGTCAGCTCATTCCAAAAATCTGACAACGCCACTAGATTCTACGTTTTCTATAAGTTAAAAGACAGCTGTGATACAGGAGGGGGATCAAAATGCAATATTTTCAACTTCGCCCTGTATCTCAAAAACGAAGCAAGCTATGAAAATTTTGTTTACGGTATCGTGAGATTCACAAAAAAGTAGCCAACGTTCGCGAAAACCGTAAATCTCTATCTTTAAAAATAAGGGAGTTACCCCGTAAGGACATCGAAAATGGAACAGCCTGTACATTGTGAGTAAACGGAAATCGACAGGTATGGTAAAAAACTCCACGTTATTTGGAGTTATTGTTATATTAGATTAATTTCATAGTAGTACGAATTGAAAAATGAGTAAAAAAGTGCCGTTAACTGAAGAACAACTATTGACACTAATTTAGAACTGCCTATCAGATATTGAAGGGGTTAGTGATGACGATTATGGGTGGGAAGCTAGGGACGTAGAAGTGAGCAATGATTATGATGATTAAAATACGGTAAAAGAAAGAAGTTCAGATGATATGGAAGGTAGAATTGATGAAAAATCTTTTTCTTCCAGATGCAAATTCTCTGAATGTACATCTAGGACGAATTTTGATTGTACCTACTAAGTGCAATATACATTTATGCATTTCAAAAAAACAAAATTGTTTTTTGATATATCACACAAATAAGTGATCAGTTGTAATCTTATGTTGTTTTCAATTGCATTTCATTTTACAAAATCGCAAATACACTACCACTTATTCAACATGTGCAATATATAGTAAGTCATATATAACGTTTACTCACAATGTACAGTATATTGTACATATCACACCTCCTAAAATGAATGACACAGAATTTTTTCGAGTACCCCAAAAAATTGTAAAAAACTGAAAGAGTAGGTCCTCCTAATTTCAGATTTATATTTTGAAAAACAAAAATGGTTGAGCGAAAGGGTTAAAGAGAACGAGCGGCCTTCACGAAACGCCGACTCTACAAATATGGCAGATCGTGTAGTGCAGTGTTTATTAACCTTTTAAGCGTAACGCAATCCTTTGAATCTGAAAATATATCTCCGAACCCCATTGAAAAATGTGCTTCGATTTTTTAGTTCAGAAAAATATAATTTGCAAAATTTAATGTTTTTTTGACTTTATTCAAAATAATACACATCATATATCAAATACGAAATCATATTATTTTTATTAATGGCTAGACCATTATTGCTTGTTCATTCTAATAGTAGTGAAGCGAGCTTCTTTTTTTTAAAGAGACTTTCGTAATTTATCCTTTTCATTTAAACTATTTCTCTATTCAGTTCTTGCATGTAAAAGCGATGAAAATACAGGTATGTGGTATGTGGTAGAAGTGACTGCAATGCTTATTTCTCCACATGTGAATAATGTTCTAACTGTGTACACCAGAATTGTTGTTATTCTAATTCTTCGAATTTCTCGCATTTTAAAAACATTTATTTTTAAATCAATATGATTCATTGAATTTAGGTTATATAAAAATGGATCCAGTATCCATATCTGAGTTGTGGTGATATCTCCAGTAGAAAATAATCCATCGAATGATTCGCTCAATCGTAATGCAATGACAGGTGTAATTATATTTTTTTCATTTTCCACAACACTTGAATCAAGCAAGGGAAAGTTTGCAAAATTCCCATTTTCACCTCGACGTATTCAAATTAGTATCTAGTTTTCCACCAAATTGAGGTAATTTATTACTAGCTGTTTCATTGGTTAAATATATCAGCTGAGTAGGCTAGTTTCGGAATTACATTCTATAAATCCTTTACCAGATTACAGTTTGGACTAGTCACTTACTCAATAATTTCTTTAAGCAATTGAAAAACCCTGTTAAGCATCTGGCCCTCAGAGATCCATCGTATTTCGGTATGTGATATAGAAGCTCGGTCTGAGCAGCACCAGCACGGATCTCTTCACAAAAAGCTCAAAAAATGCGATGATTAAGTTCTCGTCCACTGACATATTTCACTACATTTATTGCAGTGATTAGATGTTGTTTTAAACTGTCAGGAAAAGTTTTTGGCGCAAGTGCATGACGATGCAAAATGCAATGCATTATTGTAATTCTCAGTTGGCTCAGTAATATTTATTTACAATTCATGTCGGAGTTTCCAGAAATTTCAAGTTTTTTCACGAAAAGACGGATTTCTCTATAAGGCCACGACATGATGTGGATGATTGAAGGATTAAATTCGCATCCTTGCCTCACATTGATAGTTTAACCGAAGAACTGGTGAAACTGTTTGAGCGTGATATAGATTAATATTTGGTAAATACGATCTGAATTCCTCCAAACAATTGTTTTAATCAAAAACGGATGAATTTCCTTTAATGAAAATGAGGCTTGTTGCCTATTAAATTAACTGCATCCATTCTGCCTTGTCTGTATGCCAGATTTCTCAATTTGTTGGTAGGAGGTTGCCCTTTCCTCCCAGTGATTCTACTCTCAGATCGGAGAGATGTGCATAGAAACCAAATAAGATAAACGATTTTTTTTAGAAATGGGGCATATTGACCGGGAAAACACTATGAATAATAATTCAGACACAAGCAATTTAAATATAGTTTTTTAATAATATCATGTTTATAACATATTGTATAATATGCCTCTTGACAGCCCGATATAACAATAATACATGTTTTTTTTTCCATAAAGAATAACAAAGTTTTCATATGTTGAGTAATGGATGATTTTTCTTCTTACTTTACTTGTTTATACAGATGATGGTAGGATCATATTCACTCGTTTTTTGTGAATTGAAAATCCTTGTGTTTTACGGACACTTTTAGTTTGGTTCGATAATTATATAAAATATACCGACGTTACACATACATCAGATTCACGTCTTCATTTATAGTTGCACACAGCAGTGGCTGATTTAGATGAGTAATTATTCGAACTTCCAGTTGTCTCTTAGTAGCATTCAACAGAAAACATGAACACTAAATACGATGTACGCATAAATTGTGCCTCATAAAGTTGTTAATTGTATATATGGAAACATTTCTGGAAATTTGTGATGAAGAATAAACTTCTATCTTTCAAACACTAAAGGTTCGATGAAAACTCCGTTATTATTTTTTAGATAGATATTTTGTAGGGAAATATAATACAGAGAAACGAAACTCTTCGAAAACCTTTCAATAATTTAAGGATCCCATTTATTCTATATCCTACACACGAAAAGAAGCATGAACCGCCGAAACTTCCCTTTCATGAAAAGTCAATGAAATTAGCTGCAATCTATCAAAAATTCCCACAATACATAACGACAGTGAAGAAGGTTACTTTACAAAAGAGGAACACCGAAATCAAACTTCTACCTTCTCGAATCTTAACTGGAACATCAGTGGAACAATGTGTTGACCATTAGGCGTCTGGTATTTGCTCTCAATAAATTTCCGCCAACGCCCACTGAAATGAAGTATTATTAATCGGAAATCGAACAGAATGAACATCCAGAACCCTTCTTGGGGGAAATTTTCCATAGAGTTCTTCTTTTGGCCATTTCCGACCCCGACGGTGTTGATAAAGGTTTCATTAAGTACATACGTTAATTACCTCATCGAATATCGAGGCCGATCACGTACACACACACGCACACGCGATCTCGCCGCTTATTCAATTTGTCTGTCGGTCTGTGTTCGCCGAACGTAGGGGCTCCAAATCACTTTTTTCGCTTATTTATTGGGTCCCGAATCAATGTTGAGGTAAATCAGAATGCGTATAAACAAAAAATTCCATGACATTTATGGCCCGATCTAATTCACTCATCGTTTTATCGGACGTCGATGGTGGACGTGTAAAAATCCGCAGGACATCCTCTACGCGGAGGATTCGAATCTCTACGACGAAGATGATTGATGCAAAAAGGCGGGGGCTGAGTAATACAGGCACGTATTAGTTATTAGTGGAATTTTCCTTAAAAATAATAGACTATTCTAGCGTATCGAAAGTAATGTCAGCTGCGGGCGTAGATTTTTACCCGTCTTAGATCTGGACCCCGATTTTCGAAATTGTTGTTATGTCTGATACATTTGTATATACATATACCGGGTGATTTTTAAGTTGGTATTTTCCTTTTAACACTGTATATAATGCAAGGAAATAAGAAAATTTTTCTAATTAAATTATGTTTGAAAATTCTTCGTGTCCGAGATACAGGGTGTTAAAGTTTCAAGAAATAATTTTTTTATCATAGCTTTCCTACCACTCCAGATATTTCCACAAAATTTAATACACTTCTTTTGTTTATTATATTCATCTATATATATATATATATATATATATATATATATATATATATATATATCAATATTATCCTATTAAATTTTTTGCTGCTTGAATATAGTAATCATTGAAGTTATCTGCTAATGGTTTTTTATCTTTTGTATATGTTGGCAATTGCTGAGACGTAGTTGATGTCTCTTTTCCTGAGTTTGTTAAACTGTTGATGATATTCCAGGTGGCCTTAGATTTGTTATCGCTTAAATTTATTTTATTTTGAAAATATTCATTTTTAGTACTTCTTATTAATTTATTTTATGTTTTCTTATATTCTCTGAGCAAGTTATTATAGTTTTCATATTTTAGAGAAAGCATATGGAGTAAGCTTACCTTATACTTAAGTTCTTTAATCTCTGGAGTAATCCACATTTTTTTACGTATGGATATTTTGAGCTTTCGCAAAGGAAAGTGTTTCTCAAGTAATATTGTAAATATACTAATAAATTCATTCCACTTACAGTTAACATCACCCTGATCATAAACACTCTGGCAGATTACGTGCTTTAGGTCAGTGTGAAAAGCCACCGTGCATTTTTCCGAAAAACTTTTTTATATATTAAATTTGTATTGTTCTTAGTAGTTTTAGGGCAGTTGAAACTTATCAACTGGGCTCTGTGATCAGATACATTTGAAATCAATACCCCAGCCGTATGGTTTATATTTTGATCAACTATAATATTGTCTATGCAAGATTTAGTAGGTATTGTGAGTGACTCGCGTATAATTGTTTATTGTTGACACTGCTTTAAGTGAGTTTAATAAGTCAAGAAAATTTGTTTTATCTATAGACTCTGATTTTAAACAAAATATTAAAGTCTCCTGCAATTAGATACATTTTTTCTTCTTTTAGATAATTGACATTAACTTGTTTATTTTTGAAAATAATATGTTTACGTTTTTGTTTGTGGCGCGACTCGGTCGATAAATTGATACTACAATAATACCTACTAGTCATATTAACGGTAAATTCGGCCGCGGCACATTCAAACATATATGGTACGGAGAGGGCTTCGATGTCCTCTCTCGGTCGTCCTGGTATGCCCCGTCGTCCATAGACTGCGGATCCGCCGTGCTGGCCGGCTAAACGGCAGAAACTTGAGTTCAGTTAGACACAGAAAGGAGCAATAATTTTCATTAAGAAAAATTTCTAATTCGTCAATAGTACTTGTGAGACGATGTATTAACTTAATTTGCTGAGCTGGGTATATATATAGATATATATATATATATATATATATATATATATATATATAAAAATCATTATATATATATATAAATATATATGTATATATATATATATATATATTTTAATTTATATATATATATAAATATATATATATATATATATATATATATATATAGGAAACACACGTGTTTCATTCCTCCCTGAAGAATGTGTCAGGGAGGCGGGCAGCTTGAGTTTGGGATTAACTCCTTCAGCCAGATCAGAGGATACACTTGTATGTACAAGTGCATTAAGGATAGGTGAGATAGGATATTTATGGAACATAGGTGTGGGTAGGGTTCAGAGGATTCAGAGGATTAATACTGGTCCAGCATTCGCCTTATAAGTTTGCAAGCAGTGACTTACATTACCATGAGGAAACCTCTGAAAAAAACTCATGGCAGACCAGTCGGCCCCGGGGTTTGAACCCGAGACCTCCCAAATACTAGCCAGCGTACCTAACATACTCGACTTACTAGCTTGGTTATATATATATATATATATATATATATATATATATATATATATATATATATATATATATATTTATTCGAAATTGTTTGTTGCCTGTGATTTATTTTTAATCTCTTGATAATTATTAGCAATAACAGGCTGGTTGAATCTTAAAAAACTCGATTTAATTAATAAATTGATGTTTCACCACGACATTCATAGTTATTCAAAACTTTTTGAACAAAATTGAAAATTCTTTGACATTTATTGACTTGATAAATTGAATAGATAAGATTGATCTGTCTTGTTAAAAATTCTTTCAGTCTAAAAAATTAACATTCAAATTGTTCATTAGAAGGCAAGGGAAACTACAGAAACCTTTACCTATGTAATGTTCGAAAATAATAATAATAGGGTACTATTTATTTAACAGAAAGAAATTAGTCACGGGAAAATATTAAAAAAGTAGAGCAGAATTATCGGTATAGAACGTTTATATGGAAGCAGCCGTTGACACGTGTTTCGGACTCTTTGGTCCTCATCAGAACGGCGTAGCTAAGTATTGGATTGAAAATTTGGAGATGAAAATAGTTTAATAAATAAAATCCTCTGTTATGGAAGAAAATCACTTATTTGTGGTTTATTGTTTGAACTCTCCGGTATGGAAGATTTGGTCAAACTTTGCCACGGAGGCGATTAATTCCATCCGAGAGATCTTAGAAAGAGTAAATTAATATTAAAAAAGAAAATTAGTTTTAGGAAAATATTAAACAAGTAAAGCAAAAATTATCGGTATAGTTCGTTTATATGGAAGTAGCCGTTTTTAATGAAATTTTTATAATAAAATCCTCTGTTATGGAAGAAAATCACTTATTTGTGGTTTATTGTTTGAACTCTCCGGTATGGGAGATTTGGTCAAACTTTGCCACGGAGGCGATAAACGAGTTTTTTAAGATTCAACCAGCCTGTTATTGCTAATAATTATCAAGAGATTATATATATATATATATATATATATATATATATATATATATATATATATATATATATATATATATACATATATAATTTTCCGGTACCTAAAGGCATCTCCAGCGGCTTCTAAATTTGTTATCTGTAGTTGTGTTCGGGGTAGAAAGAAACTATCAAAATTTGGGTAAATTTTGAAAACCGCGACTTCGTATCCCGACGCGATGCACTTCGCGCGAAAAATACGACCTTAGTGACGTAGCTTTGCTGCTCACGTGTTTTAAAATTACTGAGTAGATATGCTTTATCGAATATGCAAATATATATATATATATATATATATATATATATATATATATATATATATATATATATATATATATATATATATATATATATATATATATATTTAAGTCAGATTTCTGTATGTACTTTGAATAGTAAATGAAGTAATGAAAATTAGTAAATAAATGATATAACTTCAACTGAATACTCGACTTGGAGGAACAGGAAAAAGGATAAGTCATTTAGAAATTCTTGAAATTCGTTGAAGAACTCGAGGAATTTAAATCATTGAAGTAGTAATGAGAATAGACAGATTATTGCATTTTTGAAACAAGTAGTTTAGTAGTTGCAAATTTGAAACAAGTAGTAGAGACAACTATTGATAATGGGTTAAGAGTCCATAACATATATGTCGAGTAAATATAGCAATTTTATTGGAATAATGCTAAGTGTTTTACTAATTGATTTATAGTTGGTCAAAAGCAGAATACATAATGAATCACTTGTAGGTAATAATGTGAAGCAACGAAACGAAATATCAAAACAAGATAAAATGCAATAATTCGAGAATGCAAAAATTTCATGAATGGATGTTTTTATTGAGATATCCAAAAAAAATATTTCTTCTAATGAATGAGAGAAGGTAAAAAATCTCAGTGCAAGCAGTATAAAATGTCGTTGTTGAAATGATAGGATTTAATACTAATTGAAAACATGTTTCATAGCATATATTTACTTGAATCTGTGTACTTGACTTTTAAGTATTTTCATGCCGTACCATGGTGCCACAGCACGGGTAATAATTCATTAGATCTTCGAGAAATCATGTTCACCTCCCTACTTTTTCCTCTGAATTAATAAAAATCATTTGCTAAGGAAATTTAGATGAATTGAAATCTATAACTTCTTTTGCTAAAAAGACATCGGCTCCGAGCAAAACAAAATTGTACACGTATTCTCGGTCTCGGAAGAAGTTCTATTATTAATAATGTAAGGTTTGTATATATTTTGTATGTAAATGTGGATTTCATGTGTTTTTAGTACTAATTGTTTACATTACGACTTCTTTCATTTATTCTCTCATGTGATATGTTTAGTTATATTTTTCGCTTTGTTAATAACTTGTGTCACTTTGAAAGCAATAAAGCATATTTAGTCTTGATTTGATTTGATGATTTCATAGTAATCAACGTGTGCCATTTTTCAACTGAATAATTCATCACATGAAGATGTATTTATGTTATCGTTAATACCTCAATCGTTGAAGGTTTAGAACAAAAAAATTCATATATTGATATATATGTATATATATATATATATATATATATATATATATATATATATATATTTATATATATGTATTATATGATATATTAAAATATATATATATAAATATAACGATTTGATATTTATTAGCTATAAAAGGCTTGTTGAAACTCAAAAAATCGATTTTATTAAAAAGTTGACGTGTCGCCACGACATTCGTAAAAAAATCTAGTTTTTTGAGATTCACCAAGCCTGTTATTGCTAATATATTATCAAACAGTTAAAAATAGTTCACAGGCAACAACAATTCAAATATATATATATATATATATATATATATATATATATATATATATATATATATATATATATATATATATATATATATATATATATATATTATATTGTTAAGACAGAGGTGAGCGCTATTAAATAAATATCGGTATCTGAATTTCTTGTGGGATAGGTACCTATGGTTTGGCCTTCTGAAAATTATGAATGTGTTTGCGAACCAAAACAGACGGATTCGACTATAAATAGTCAGAATTTTATACCACATATATATATATATATATATATATATATATATATATATATATATATATATATATATATATATATACTTATATATATATATACATATATATATATATTATATATATATATATATATATATATATATATATATATATATATATATATATATATATATATATATATATATATATACAGGGTGACCCAGAGCTACGTAATCGGTCCATAACTTTATTGTCATTGAAGACATCGATATGAAATTTTCAGAGCGAATATTACCTGACTAAGTCTATCTTTCAAAATTATTTTAAAGAAAATTGCAATTCCGGTTTTGCCGGAAGTGATATCAACTTTGTTATTTCAAATGGAATACCCTGTATATTTTTTGATTTTCGAATTTCTTATGTAATTTATAATGAAATTGTCATAACATTTTTTTCTACCTAAAATGAACAGTTTTCGAGTAATTAATTTTTTTCGTAAAATTTTGACAGTTGCGTCTTCAGCAAAAATAGGCTATAACTTCTTTGTTAGTAGGTCTTTTAGTATGCGGTTTAGATTCTTGTAACCTTGAAACATCGTTTTATTTATTCCATGTCAAAATTTTCTATATTTCTAATTTATTACTTGATAAATTCTAGGTTGAATTTGGCAAATTTCAAACATTAATAACTTTCTTATTTTTAATGGAATGCTATGTATATTTTTGCATTATTGAATTTGCTATTCAATTTTCTTTCGATTTGTATAACCATTTCCTATATCTAAAGTTAATAATAACAAAGATATTTCACAATTTTGTAATAATTTATATATCAATACACTTGAGAAATCGACTAGCGAGTTATTTTGACGTATCCATTGATACCAATTACGAAAATTGTTTAAAATTTAATTGTGTCACCTTTTCTGCTCATTAGGTTTGTAGCACCTGATGCTGATATCCGAAAAGATATTGAAAAAATAGTAATTCTAAGACGTTAATATTCAATAATTATTGTTGTTTATAAACAACATTTGTTTGTAGTAGACTGATGTCAAATTGCAATGTCAAGTTTGACATTATACTTTTGGTCAGGAGGAGTACATTCGCATGATCCAACAGTTACTCCAAATTATACATTCCAATGTTATACAGAAAGAAATCAATGCTTATTAATAACAGAATCACAAAACGTAGTTGAATCAGAATCAGAATATTTTTGATGATAAATTTTACTACCTAGAAGAACATTTCGATCCGCTTCTCCAATACAGTAAACCATATTTATCATTTCTTGTCGCGTAAAATCCATTTTATTAACTGAAAAAATACTAGAAAAGGTGACACAATTAGATTTTAAATAATTTTTATTATTGGTATCCATGTATACGTCAAAATAACACGCTAGACGATTTCTCAGGTGTAATGATATATAAATTATTATAAAATTGTGAAATATCTTTGTTATTATTAACTTTAGGTATAGAGAATGGTCAAACAAATCGAAAGGTAATTGAATAGCAAATTTAAAAATGCAAAAATATACATAGCATTCCATAAGGAATAAGAAAGTTATTAACGTTTGAAATTTGCCAAATTCACCCTAGATTTTATCAAGTAATAAGTTAGAAATATAGAAAATTTTGACAAGAAATGAATAAAACACTGTTTCAAGGTTACAAAAATCCAAACCGCATACCAATACACCTACTAACAAAGAAGTTATAGCCTATTTTTGTTGACGCAACTGTCAAAATTTTACGAAAACTGTTCATTTTAGGTGAAAAGAATATCATGACACTTTTATTATAGATTACATAAGAAATTCGAAAATCAAAAAATATACAGGGTATTCCATTTGAAATAACAAAGTTGATATCACTTCCGGCAAAACCGGAAGAGCAATTTTCTTCAAAATAATTTTGAAAAATAGACTTAGTCAGGTAATATTTGCACTGAAAATTTCATATCGATATCTTCAATGACAAAAAAGTTATGTACCGATTACGTATCTCTGGGTCACTCTGTATATATATATATATATATATATATATATATATATAATAATAATATAATAATAATAATAATAATAATAATTTTATTACATCCATTTTGACATTTTATAATGTATTGGACATGTCAGGTTAAACTAATATTACAAAATAAATTTATCAGCCAGGTACTCTCTAACACTGTAATATCCTTTCTTGAGAAGTACCGACTTTAAAACTTTCTTAAACCTGGTAAGGCCAAGAATCTTAAGCCCTAGCGGTAAGTGATTATACAATTTGATACACTGATAGGCTGGTGCTTTTTCAAACCTAGCCGTACTATGCTTAGGTATGAACAACAATTCTGCATGTCTAGTATTATAATCATGGAAACTATTTAACTTTGTAAATTCTGACTCATGGAGTTTAATTAACATGGATCAGACATTTATAAATATAAATACAAGGAGTAGTCAAAATTTTCTTCTCAATAAATAAAAGCCTACAAGAGTCGCGTGGTTTCAGTTTGAAAATTATTCGTAATATGCGCTTCTGTGAAATAAAAATTCTACGACTATCAGCTGAATTGCCCCAAAGTAGAATATTATAGGTAATATGGCTGTAAACTAAAGCATAATAAACTTCCATCACATAACTAAGATGCAAACAATCCTTGATTCTGTTCATTGCATAGAACGCTGAATTCAATTTTTTAGTCAACGCATCTATATGTACAGACCATTTCATATCTTGATCAAGGAAAACTCCCAAGAATTTTACATAAGTATTGGATACAATTTTATCATTTTTAAATGGAATTGACAATTTTCGATCCAAAGTGTGTTGATTGAAATACAGACACTCGGTTTTACTGATGTTTAACATCAGAGCATTTGATTGGCACCAGGCATCAAATTCATTTATTAGAAGTGTACATTTACCAAGGAGCTCCTCAGGGTCCCGTGCGGTGACCGCAATCGATGTGTCATCTGCAAATAAAGTTATACCGTCAGCCCCCACATGATTAGGTAAGTCATTAATGAATAACACAAACAGTAGGGGACCCAACACGGAGCCCTGGGGAACTCCCAAGTCAGTACACTCCTCTGCAGACCAACATTCCTGAATTCTAACTGCCATGCGCCTATTAGATATATAACTTTCAAGCCATTTCAGAAATATGCCTCTGAACCCAAGATTGTACAATTTATCAAGGATGAAATCATAGATCAAACAATCAAATGCACGCGTCAGGTCAAAAAATATCCCTGCAACATACAAACCAGAGTCTAAAGATTCATAAATAAATTCAACAAATCCAACAACAGCTGATTCAGTGGATCTGCCAGCCCTAAAACCATGTTGACAATTAGCAATCCTATTGAACCTATTTAAATATTTCATCATTCGGTCGAATACAATTCTTTCCATAATTTTAGAAAAGACACTTAAGATTGAGATCGGTCGATAATTTGCTATTTCAAGAGGATCATTTTTCTTATGTACAGGTATAACAGTAGCTGTCTTAAACATATTAGGAAATATGCCAGAAGAGATCGACAAATTCATCAAGTAAGACAATGGTTTAGAAATGACCTTGGAAATATATTTTACTAGTTTTGTAGAAACAGAGTCCATGTCAGTACTTTTACTATTTTTAAGAAGTCTTATGGCATTAAACACATCAGCGTCTAACACAGGTAGAAAGAAAAAAGTATTATCTGCCATTCGCGAGACAGTACAAGAATGCGATAGTGAGTTACCATAATGAGCCATTAAGCTACGTCTACTTATATTTGAGAAATATTTACTAAAGACTGAAGCTAATTCTTTGGGTTCCGAACATAAGGAACCATTTATTTGAAGGTTAATTGCTTTATTCTTACTTGATAATCTGCCACTCTCACGACTCACGATGTTCCACACTGTTTTGTTAATATTACTAGAGTTGACAATAAGATTTTCATGAAATTTTAATTTAGCTTGTTTAAGAGTAGCTTTATATATATGGTGTTTCAAAAGAAAGGTGAAATATTTGGAAAGATGCATCTAAATGAAGAAATATTGGTATTTTGCCATAGGAACTACGGTCCGAAAATGATTCCTTTCCGAAATATAGGGTGTTAAAAAAATTAATTTTTCATTGGAAAACCATGCGTCCTGAGAAAAAAGAAAATTAATAGATGAAATTTGCTCTAAATTAAATGGGAATTTCAAAAAAGATTTTCATTTATAGGAAAAGCAGTGGCGTACAATTTTTTTTTCTTGAAAATTATTTAGTCCGAATCCAATACGGAAGCCACTGGTGGACATAAAATATATAAAGTGGTATGAAAATGACAATAAAAAATTCATTTTTCCTCTAAAACTTTAAAACCCTGTATTTCGGAAAGCAATCGTTTTCGGACCACAGATTATATGGCGAACTATCATTATTTTTTCATATAGATGCACCTCCTTATTTCACCTTACTTTTGAAATATCCTGCATAATAATAATAATAATTTATTAATCCTTCAAGACATTTGACAAATGTATAGGATAAGTCAATTACAAACAATTGCAAAATACAACAGCACTCAACAATTAAAATACGAACCGTAAAATGGAAAATTTATCTGAGAGTTACAAAACAAAATAACAAATTAAGATCAAGGTATTAAGTGTAATGTACAAAATTAAGTCACTGCATTATCCAGCATACACTCCTCCACGCCATAATAACCCTTGGATAGTAGCGCTGTCTTGAGACATGTTTTAAGTGGAATTTGGCTTAGATGTCGAAAATTTTCAGGTGAATGATTGTATAATTTAATTCCCTGATATATATATATATATATGGCTCTGTTGAAATTTAGCAGTTTTGTGTTTAGAGATAGCCAGTAAAGCGCTATTTCTCGTCGGATAATTATGAACCGTACTATGCGTTTCAAATTGATTGATATTCTCCTTTATGAACAGAATGCAATTTAAAATATATGTACATGGGAAAGTCAAAATTTTATGTCTGATGAAATATTCTCTGCAGGATTCTCTTGGAGGCAGATTCGACATAGTACGGATAATTTTCTTTTGAGATGAAAAGATCCTGAAACTTTTAGTTGAGTTACCCCAGAGAATGATATTGTAGAACAAGTGGCAATAGACAGTGCTATAATAAGCAGATACCAAGGATTCGAATGGCATAGAAGCCCTTATGCGGGACAAGGCATACCTCGATTTATTGAGTATCTTACTCAGATAATCCACATGATCGGACCACCGTAGATTCTGGTCAACAAAAATACCTAAGAACTTCACACGTTTTGTAGAGGGGAAGTTCGTTCCATTATGACTGAACTGGACATTAGTTATGTTATCCCGTAAGGAAAAATACACACACTCCGTTTTGGAAGTATTACAAATCAGGAAGTTCCTATCACAATAGTTATTGAAGTTGAAGCTGTTTCATATAGATATGTATCATATAGATATATATATATATATATATATATATATATATATATATATATATATATATATATATATAGATATATATATATATATATATATATATATAATATATATATATATATATATATATATATATATATATATATATATATATATATATATATATATATATATATATATATATATAACGATCACCACAATTAATAATTAAGTCCTAATTTATTCTTTTTGTGAACTTTTTATTTTTTATAGGATATCCTGAATTATTTCCGGTACGGTAAAAAATATTGATTTGCTTAAATAAAAGTGATTTGAGTTTTCAACTTGAATTTTCGATATTATTAAGGCTGTTATATTTAATATTATTCCCTTACCAGAGATGAGATAAAACATACATATTAATGAATTTATTCTTTGAAATTTCCCATTTATTTTCAAGGATCAGATTTACCTCAGATTATTCAAAAAAAACAGTTTTCAATGAAATACATAAAAAGTAATTTTCTTAGTTTTTATAGCTCTATTTTTATGAAAATCTTTATGTATATACTTAAAAAAATTAAATTGTATCCAAATTTCGTTGATGTTAGGAATGTGCTTTTTGGATTTTGAAGTATTTTTCATTTGGCTTCGTAATGTTTATGTAGAACTTTCATGATCTTTTCAGTCACTCTAATATTAGCAAGGAATTTAGGTTTTTCGTGTGGAAAAGAACAAAATTGATGGACTAGATTAACTTTTAAGAATGTCATTATTAGAGCGTCCAGTTTCACATCTTTTTTAATGTCCTAAAATTATTGAGGTAATACCTTATTTATTTATAATTGCCGTATTTTTCAGATGCACCAAGCTGCATTTCAAAGTGTCTGATGGCATTAATGCTTTAAGTAATTTATATCGTTATTTAATTTTTGTGCTATAATATATTATAATTCCCTAATCCAATTATGTTTTGATAGTCAAGTTACTCAGACATATATCAACAACAACAACAGAGTACTGCTTATTAGAAGTTTCGAATCCGATACATGAAAGATTTAACTCTTGCTTGCCCTGCAATCCGCCCCTGTGAAAAGAAATTGATTGATATGTGAGTTTGTGTGGTAAAAGGCAGATTTCAAAATGGTCACGAAGCTTGTGAGCTTTTATTGACGGTACATTTGTCAATTCAATACGAAAAACACGCACCGATACAACAGAGCGGATCCGGTTGGCGATGTATGTCTTGATATTGGCAGAAATGTTGATTTATCATTTCCTTGATGAATTTAATTTGCGTAAGCCTATATACGATCATGCCATAGCTGAATTGTTTCAATAGATGCGTGAACGTGATACGCAAGATATCGAATGGAATCCATAAAGAATTCAATATATTTGGACGAAGGGTTGTAATGAATGGATTCATTTCTTTTTTAGATTCGAGGTCAATTGAAAAACATTAAAAATGTTTCTGAATAAATTTTATAGAGCAGTTTTAAATCAAAGCAGTCGATTTATAGCATAATTATCGTTAGATGCTATGTCTGTCTACAATCGTTTGAAATTAGGTTCAATATCATTAGAAGAGCGTATAAATATGGCGAGACGCGCCAAAAACGAGCCAAGTTCATCAGATTTATACCTCGCGCCACGCGACAGAGGCTAGCGTCGATTCATTTTCTGTTTTTTTCTGGCGCGCCATCAAAGGAATTGGCGCGTATAATGGGACCACCATATACTAAACGTAAATAATGGGAGTTCGTAGGAAACTCATCGCGCGTTCAACTTACTATGCAGATCAGACCAATTCACAGGGATCGATGGTCAAAAACCGTGACTCGCTATACAGAAGAGAGTCAAAAATCCTTATTCTACGGATGAAAAATATGTAAAGGTTAACCCCAAAGATAATAATTTATGTTTTTAGCAAGTTTTCTTTATGTTTAAGGCGTCAAACCGCCTTTTCGTTATCCATTTCTAAAATACGGACATTTTGATTTTCTGAACAGGGCCATAATTAATCCGGACTATGGATGCTATACTATATCAAAGAATTTCATATGATGTGCGCAATTATATATGCCATGCCCGATACAGTTCATAAATATAATTTCAATTGGTGTAATACATACTTTGAAACTTCAAACCGTCGATAGATGTTACCTTTGGACATTTTTACAACAATTATTATTAGTCCAGTCACCAGCTGTAAAAAACTGTAAAACCGTGGAATTTTGAGAATCAACACCGATTTTGATAAAAATTTGGATTTAAGCTCTACTTACCCTCTTCTTCAAAATCTATACTCTGCCGAAATGTGCTTTTTATTTTTTAGGGGTGTAAACTACCCCTTAGCGCAGAAAACTAGAAAGTCGAACATTTTAGCATGTATTTAGTTAAAATTTAGTTTAAATGAATTATTTGTCGATCTATTGATTTATTACAATAAGTTTATCATTAATCAGACAGTTACAACCCCTTTAAACCATCCCCTGGTGGTAGTAATTTCTAAAACTAGTTTCAAAGGTAAGTATAACTTGAAATACTTAAAAATTGCGTTATATTGAAATATTATACTCTATTTAAATGAAATTATCATTTGCCGAGACGCTTCAACTCTTATAGGTCTTTTCCTGAGAATATGAATTATTGAAAAATAATCTCAATGATTTTTTCATATCAAGAAATGATTCAAAAGTGCATTAATATTGAATCGGGAATATTTCATCAGTGATATAACTCTTGTCGTTTTTTAAACGCAACCCTTATAAAAGCGACCCCTTGTGACCAAAAATATGAAAATTGCGGTTTCAGTAATAATGAGAGAAAATGATAAAAATTTATTTGCACTGACTACAGTTTTTCGTTTCCTCGTCGCTTTCGTTATCCACGTCTTCCTCTTGGTCTAAAACTGGTGTCCTGGTTAGACAAGTGTCTTCACTGCAGGTTCTTGTCGGTAACCGCACGCTGAGCTGCAATTACAAAAAAACATTTGCAAAAGCTCCTCAGGTGCCGGTTCATTTTGGTTTTTGATTGGATGTAAATTTCCGTCAATTTTAATCCAACCCCAATCAAAAAAATTGATATTTTTGTTACCCAGCGATATTATTACCCAGCACAAACTGTTGAGACAAGAGATGACAATTTAACATCCTTTTTTTAGTGGTTAAATTAATAAATTAGTTATATCTGATTTGTTCGAGGTATTCAGACAAGTTTGTTACACGTTTCAATTTATTTAAGGTATAGTGTCTTAAGTAAGTCCAAACAACATTTCGGTACAGTATCTACCGGCTTGTAAATTATCTTCAAGCGTTGAAACATAATAAATCTTCGCCTTTTATCTTACGTTTTAAAATTTTAGAAGAATATGTCAGTGAAGCGAGATTTTGCTCTTAAATTAAAAATTTAGAAAGTTGGTTTTCTGACGATTACTGCCTCATTCTTCAAGCTATAATATTTTCAAAAATAACATTCTCTAGGGAATTTCAGAGTCTTTGACACCACGTTGATTAAAACTTTTCTCAACCTTCAATTTGAAAAGGGTTGACCTCAAAGGGCTTGGATGAGCCACAATTAATACGCGAATGAAAACTTTGAGCCAACATATATCGTTCAATTTTCATGATACAAAGATCAAAAAAAATCAAAATTTTTAGTAAGGAAAACCCTACAATGAACCTTAGGAACAGTGTTTCATATCATGAATAGTTTTTGGTTTATTTTAGAAAAATGCATTTTTTTCAAAATTACGAAAATTCAGTTTTCCATTCAATTAACAATTTTTTATAAATTAAGCATTATAAACTTGTCAAATCACATGGATCATATTGATAATACTTAGGTTAAGATAATTGAAAGTGGGTTATGATTAATTTCATTTAGGGTGGTCAAGACGAGGGAGTAGGTATTTGAATTTAAAAAAAAGTGACTTTATTTTTGTTATAAGTCAGTCAATTCTCATACAAAAGACTTTTGTTCAAGAAATAATTTTGAAGATTTTTCTTTTACTTTATCCAAAAATTGCACTCTTTTCAAATTATTTAAGGTTTAAAGTTTTCAATTCTGGTTTCCCGAAAAATAACCATTCCTCAACGAGTAATAATTCAGACGTTTGTTGGGTTTACAAAGGTCATTCGAAAACGAATCTCTTTTCTCTATTATTAGCCACATTTTGTTCAAGATTATTTTTCCGATGAAGTGAAAATTTTTTGAATTATTCGCAAAAAACTGTTTAACAACATGCGTAATTTCAATGAAAATTGCACAGCTTCAATCGTTAATAACTCGAAAATTGTCATCTTTAGAAAAAAACTTTATAGAACAAAAGTTGCTCATAATTAATCAGTTTATCAATTTCTGACGTTATTTTGATTGAAATCTATTTCGTCCCTCAGAAGGGGTAGCTTTCACTCCTAAGGCAAAAGCTCATTCCGGCACATTATAGATTTTTAAGAAGGTTATAAATACTACCTAATTCTCAATTTTCAAGAAAATCGACCTTGATTCTCAAAATCGCACGGGAACATACGGCTGGTGACTGGACTATATATATTATAATTATTAACGGAAGTTTCAATCGTCACCAATTATGTGTTTTTTATAACTTCTGTAAAGAGCAATATTTTCATGTAAATATTAGTGTAGGGTTATTATTCAACATTTCCGTTTAAAATATCAGTAAGAGTTTTCATCCCTTAAAGTATTTTTCTTGAATAAAATCTCACAGACCTTACGGGTCGCGTAAATACAGTGTTTACTGCGGTACAGGGTAAAGCTAAGCTAGCCGCTGCACCACGGTAAACAATCCAACTATATTAACGCTCTTTAAATGATGACATTCTTTACTACACCACAGCAAAGGTCGTCTCTGTCACATAGTAAGTAATTAAGCATTGCAAATGATAGTTTTAGTCAGTTAAAGTAATAAACTTTATTGATTATAAATCAATTGGCTATCTACCAAGATCTTCCTGCCAGTTAGGGTTTTCATTTCCAGATTAAAAATTATCCCAGTTGGTGTTATCACCTTATTCAGCAAAGCAATGAAGCAAAATGAATGAATACAGAAATATTTGATCCATTATTAAAATTATGAGAACCAATAATAAACTTCACTCATCCCAAGTCAATTATTTTTAAAATTCATACTAAATCTTAGCAATAGGGGTTCCTTCCCATTTTTTAGTAATCCTTTTTTATTCAAGAGAGATGAAGGTGAAGCAAAATAATACAAACTGTATAACCCTATGTGCCCAGAATCTACGGCCAACTATAAATTCAAATCCGAAAATCCATCGAGAGCAATAATAGCTGGTATACATCAGGCACCAAATATCTCGGATGGGGTGGGGTCTATAGTACAACTGTACAACCGCTTATGGCACTACAAAAGCGATTTCTCAAAATTATCTATAATTTAAATTTTCGTTTCCCATCGGCACAATTGAAACTGATGAGTTTGAGATGTCTTTACTTTAAGCAACTATTAATATTTATATTTCATAACAGAAATAAGTTCAAAAATCATCAACATGGACATGAAACCCGACTAAAAGCGAGTAGCCTAGATATACCGAAAATGAACAAAGTTATAGGACAGAGATCAATCACATATATTGGACCCAAATTGTTTAATCTTGCTCCAGATCATATAAAAACACATCCCCACCTAACACATTGAATGCTTTTAATTTGGCACGAGTTTGTATTTTGTTTGATATTTTTTTATACGTTTACATATTCAAGTTTTTATGTTTTACAATTTTTACATTACCTGCATGTTGGGAGATTTTATACTTTCGGATTTATATGTGATTTATATTTGTTATGTCTTTTTTGCAGTGTACTTAGAATATTATTCACTACTATTGATATTGTTGACACTATTTTAGAAGTATAGGCATTATATTGTCTACCCGAGTATCTCAAAGCACATGATATCTTGACCATATTCAAAGGTAATAATTTTGATGTTGATGTTTAACAGACAAGTTTTCCAAAAACTTAAGTGAATCATCAATACCGATGTTTCCGCTGAAAAATATCAGTTAATAAGACTCGGTATGACAAACCTTTCCTACTACCTATATTAATCGCTCATTTCTTTCTTTTTTCTATTGTATGTTTTTGTAAATTCATGTAATTTGGTGATTAATAAATACTACTACTACTACTACTACTACAACACAAAATATCAAAGTTCATGGCCAATGTTTTAGCCATATCCTATGTTTTAATCAATCAGTAGGCCAGTACTACCTAAAAGAATCATTCAATCTTACGGAGGAAATCTGAGGACACAGATCTTACCAACAAACGAAGTACTCCTGTTACATGATGTGAAAAACTTGCTAAGCGACAAGACTGAATAATTTACAATTCAAGCCTTGGATTAAAATTTCAACCACTGGCAGCAAATTCAGAGGAAGAAGAATATTTCAAACTGGTAAAATTTGTACTGAACAATAAGATTTTCAAATAATTTTTATCGTGTCATTGGATCAACCCTAAGTCAAATCCTTGCACAGTTCACTGTGCAATACATTTTGGATAAAATACTCCCAAACTCGAGTGAAAACCTCAATTTGTACCGGATGGCAAAAAATAATGCAAAGTTCTGTATCTCGTAAACTATTCGTCGCAGACACTTGCGTGGTGAAAAATGTTATGACTGAAGAAACGAACAAAAAAATCTTGGAAATTATTTTCAGTTTTTCAAGATGACCGCCACTGGGCGTAAGCGCCATCTAAAACTTTCAAAGTGATTTTTTTCTGAAATACACGTAGAAAATGTACCACAAAATTATTTCCTTTCTTAAGCTGAGCTTTATTCGAGTAATTCTTGTTTAATCTTTTTGACGTATCTATTGCAATGAAGTAGTAGGGGGTGATTCAATGATTTTTTGAATAAACATCTATAACTCTTGAGAGACTGAACGGATTTCAACCAAGTTGGTCTCTTTGGAAAAAGCATTTACTGCTCCATCAAACCCATCTTATTTGTGATATGTCAAATTTTCAGTGATGCCACTAGAGTGCATTTTTTGATATGACAGAAAAATGCCGATTTCTCTAAAAAATCAAGAGCAATGACCTGATTTTTGTTCCATAAACATGTAGCGTAATGATACCAAAATAGGCTAGTGAAAACCTTATCTCAATATCTTATTTTTTGTCTACGATATCGAAGAAAAAAAATTCAGTTATCATATAATTCTGAAAAGACGCCATAACACCGGTATTTATTTTCATTTACTCGTCTTTTTCCAGGACTCAATGATACAATTTCATTATTTTATGATTAGTTGAAAATATTTTAAGAAAACGTGTAGGAGCATAATAATCAATGTAATAATATGCAAGTGCAAGGTCAGAATATGAAGAGTAGGCCAGGGAGGAAAAACAAATGCCTAAAATTAACTTGTCAAAAAATATTAAAATTATACTTATAGTGGCAGTGTCATGAGTTTTTGTGGCACACACAAGGACTGAAAACTATTGAAATGCGTTTACAAATGATGAAGCTGTTGATATTATTGCGTTATATTTTGAATATCTTCAAAATGCGGAATTGACCCAAAGATCATACCGAGCTTGATAACGAAATCGGCGTTCATAACATGCGAGAATTGGTTGGGCATATTTGGGGAATATAGAGAATTTTTATCTGGAATTCTTAAGGTCGAAAGCTGGCAGTATTACGAAAATTTCGAATTAAACGCGAAAAAATTCTTGCATGGCTTGAACGCCGATTTGGACAGAGAGCTGTGTATACTCTTTGGGCCAATGCCGCATTTTAAAGACATTCAAAATATACCCTAATGACATCAACACCATCGTCGTTTGTGAAAGGCATTTCATTCGTTTTCATTCTTCACTTATGTGTGCCACAAAAACTCTATATACTGCCACCATAAGTATAATTTTAATATTTGTTGACAAGTTGATTTTAGGCATATGTATTCTGACTCCCTTGCACTTGCATATTATTACATTGATTATTATGCTCCTACACGTTTTCTTTAAAATATATGTTGGACTTAGAATACTATTATTTAAAAATCATGAATAATGAAATTTTATTATTGATTCTCGAAAAAGGACAAATAAATGAAAATAAAAACCGGTGTAATGGCGTCTATTTACAATTATATAACTAAATTTTCTTTCTTCAATATTTTAGGCTAGGAACAAGATATCGAGATATGGCTTTCACTAGCCTATTTTGGTATCATTACACTACATTTTTATGACAAAAAAGTCAGGTTATTGCATTTTATTTTTCAGACAAATTAGCAATTTTCTGTTTTGCATTTAATTTTTTAGAGAAATTGGCAATTATCTCTTCTTATATCAAAAAACGCGCTCTATAGCGCCACCACTAAAAATTTGACATATCACAAATAAATTGATGGAGGAATAAATGCTTTTTCCAACGAGAGCAACTTGGTTGAAATCCGTTAAATCTTTCAGGAGTTACAGGTGTTCATTCAAAAAACATTGAATCACCCCCCACCACTTCATTTCAATAGATGCTCTGGAAAGTGATGAACAAAAATTACTCGAATGAAGATTAGCTTTAAAACACATATATCTTTGTGTTACATTCACAAGAAGAATTTCACACAAAAATACATTATAATATTTTTTACCGCAAGTCTCTACGACCAATAGTTTAAGAGATACAACATTTTGCATTCTTATCTGGCCACCTGGTACATAAATTTGTTGACGATATATTACTCCCTAAATATAAAAACAAACTCGATTTGAGGGTTTCAATAGCATGGACAAACGTCTTTTACTGCAGAAATAGAGCAGAACGAAGAAAAATTATACTTATGGGTCCCATTTATGGATATAAAAATAATAAGAGTCAACCAGCAAAAAATAATAATAGATAAAATACAAAAACCCACAGCAACTATAGGTACTTCTAAACATAATATATCCAAAAAGAAAACACATTGAGACAGATGACATATAAAATAATGAAACTATGCCACTTATCTCACTTGCAAAAAATGTAAAGAAACTAGTATACATTTTCATGGAGAATAAATATCCTAGTAATTCAATTCAAAACAAGATAGTCTACATAACAAATAACCTATAACATCAATAAAATAGATAACTTTAAAACGATGAACAACAATAACAATATACAAATGCCACTGAAAATTAGACAACTCAAAAAAAAACATAAGAACAGCCATCAATTATTCTTGAACTACACCCAAAATTTTCACTAAAATAAAAGTTTAAGAATAGAATATACCAAATAACATTTAGACAAAGCGAGAAAGAATCGCAGTTTTCGCTGCTGAATCATTTGAATAATAATATATTAAACAGTTTCATAAGGCTAATAATGGAACATGAAATCTACTATGTACACTTTCTCAAAAATATATTGTATTATAAATACATTGACAGGAATGACTGAATATTCTAAATAGCGATGGGCAGGTATGTAGATTGCAAGATTCAAAAGTTCTCTCGATTACAACAAAATAATGGTTCATGCAATTTTCTAAGTAATTTCAAATGTTGTACATATCTGATAGCGAAGGACCAACTTGTTTGGTCTATATTTAAAACTGAAATACATTTTAATGAAAAAAACAGAGTACCAGTACCTATATTAATTTTCCATTACTTGTAAGATGATGAACGATCTTATAGTAGACAATTTATTAATTCATCATTGAACTGCCTCTAACTTTAAAATAAATTCAAACTATTTTTTCACTTTGATTCTCATTGTTCTTGATTATTATTTAATTGTGCCCATCTGAAGTTTGGAGAACAAAATTAGTTGGAATTTGTACAACGATTTCATTTATGAAAAATTTCTCAAATTTCAGTTTCATTAAATATTGTTCAATATTCTCAATCCTATAACAAGCATAAAAATGATTTCATATGAACATGAGAATAAAAAAATACACATTTATGATTCTAGAATCTTTTACGATGGAGGTAGATCAAATGGAAATTTTAATGTTTTTCTCCATTAATCTCACTTCGAACAAAACAAAATTTATTGCGCTTGATTGACAAAAGTGAATTAACACGCGATGGGAACCCCTTATAGCTTGCTAAGGGATTAAATAGAAATGCTATAAAGTGATAATATCCCCTTAATGGCCACTTTGTGATACAACTATTCTTAAATGTTAGATTTGCTCAATTTATCTTGGAGATAATAATCTCTCACAAACGACATTTGCTGACCTAAGGGAAAATGCATTAAAGTTTTCTTTTATTACTCAATGACACTCACTATTATGTATGACTTGAAACTATTATTCCAAATTGACCTTGCATGTAAACCACTATCACTCCTTGCTTATTTTCTTTAATATTGTAAACCGTTGAAATAAGTCGTTATTATTATTATCAATAGGTATTGAGTTGTTATTTAGTATTAAGAATAAGATTGAGATTCAGTTTGTGTATAAGCGCTGTTAATTTACATACTTACGCAAAGCAAATTTGAAATTACCCAGAGGGGAAGTACAGGTTGGGCCAATTTGGATGGGATTTGTGGTTTTATGGTACTTCTAGCATAGATAGCTTAAAACGAATATAAATGTCCTGAGTTCGATTTTCGGGACAGTCTCAATATGAAAACCGCTTTTTGATGGGTCGAGTCGTTTTCGAGCTACAGGGGGATTTTTAAAAAGTGTTATTTTTGAAAAGTCGCCATATCTTTTTTTATTATCAAAGTATTAAATTTTTCGAAGAGGCCCTTTTTTTAGTTTTTTTGAAAAAACCAAAATGTTAAAGTACATTTTGAGACCTCTTTTCAAGATAGGACCTCATGAGCATAAGGATTCTTTTATCAAAGTTTCAGGAATAATATTTAAACAAGAAAAACTAAAATCGGTAGAATGAATTACCATTTCACTTTGGCAAATTGTACCAGACATATTTATTTATACTATATGGAATAGAATGAATACTTTCATTGGACAATTTGGGATATAATGATTGGAGTATCATTTGAGTGAAAAAAAAACATATTTCCAGTTATTCTTGTGAACAAAAAGAAACTAAAAAATTCTAAAAAAACATTTCGACTATTCATCTTTTAGCAACGGTTTTTAATTTTATTAAAAGGAATATTGACAGTGAATGTGTATCCACCAATTCCAAAATCTATTTTTGTAGCGGTCATTTTTTTGGAAAAATCGTTCTAACTAATCGTTCTAACTTAGACAGAATGCGCTTTTCCAAATTTTCTCCAAATCTTCTAGATATTTTTTCAATTCCTATAGTCAATAATGATCAAAAATGCATACAAAAATTATGAGTTTTGCAATTAGTCCGAATTTTACGGCTTTCCCTTTTAGTTGTCTTGAATTTTTGACCAGAGAACTGTTCCAGGACTATAATGAATGAAAAATAATAGTTATTTACGATACAAGTGAGCTAACAGCATCATTAAGATGCGCGTGTGAAAGTTGCACAACGAGTGCGTAGCACGAGTTGTGTAACGACACAAGTGTCTTAATGGGGTTAACTCGCGTGTACTGTACAATATTTTATCTACTCCTAAGCGGGATACCTATTTTTATACGATTCATTTTTATTATAATTAATTTTACCTTAATACCTTTGTTCAAATAAGTACCTGAAACACCATGCATGGCAATGTCAATTTGATATTAAATAATAGTGATGTCACTTTAAAGTCAAGTTTTAAAAATTGTAATCTAAAAAGAGCGATTCGGAAAGTATTCCTTCTGATATTTAAGAAGAGGCATCGAGAGCCATTTCTGGATTGCTACCAGAAAAATCCAGGCAGAAGTATATTTTTACAAACTTTTTATTTTATTTTAGTAGTCATCTAAAGAAAGAGTGCGGTAATAAAAATGCGTGAGCTGAGAAGCTCTCAACTCACTCAAAATGCGTGCGGTAAGAGCTTCTTAACTCACTGGAGTAGATAATGAACACATTATAAATATTACATATTTGCATTGTTTGAATAGTAGGTTGAGCAATTACAATTTTTCCGAATGTTTCATATTCCGGAACAAGTTTTTCAATTAGTTTTTTCTAAAAACTAATGCAAAAATCATAATTTTTGCAGCAAGGCCGATTTTTCGGATTTGTAATTTTCTCGAATTTCATTTCGTCTTCAAAAGTTTGGGTTACTTTCTGAATTCATATAAGAGCCCCATACAAAAAACCACTTTCAGTTTTCCCGCAGTTTTATTTTCACAAATATTTTGAAAAAATTTCACTAAAACCTAATTCGGCCTATTAATGCAATATTCAAAAATAAAAATAGGCAAATTAGTTCAGCCTTTCTAAAGTAAATAACGCGGAAGTAGCAGAGCTCCGTCGAGAAAACAAGAGATCTCTTCGCTAAACTGGCAGCATTTGATAAAAAAAGAAACCAAAACGCACTTCCATAACAGCCTAATCCGGATACAAATTTTCCACCCTCTAAATCAATTTGGAAGATGTTTAGGGGTGAAGTATATACATACATATTATTTATATATATATATATATATATATATATATATATATATATATATATATATATATATATATATATATATATATATATATATATATATATATATATATATATATATATAAGTATATATAACTATATATATATATATATATATCTAATATATAAAATTCTCGTGTCACAATGTTAGTTACCATACTCCTCCGAAACGGCTTGACGGATTCTCATGAAATTTTGTGTGCATTTTGGGTAGGTCTGAGAATCGGGCAACGGCTATTATTTATCCCCCTAAAAATTAAGGATGGTCCACCCCTTGAATTTGTTTTTTATTTTTCAGACAAAATGTTTTGTTCTATTTTTTTATGATACAACATTCAAAAATACATACAGTCCTAAATTTTCATTCCTCTACGATTAACTCCTATTTTTTATTCGTTAAACTCGAAACTTCGAAATAACTCGACTGATTCTCATGATATTTTGTGTGCATATCGGTTAGGTCTGAAAATCCGACAAAATCTATTTTCAATCCCCCTAAATGTTAAGAGAGGTACACCCCTCCATTTTTTATTTTTATTTATCAGAAAAAATTTTTTGTTCTATTTTTTTTATGATACAACATTCAAAATTACATACAACCCTAAATTTTCACCCCTTTACGATGAACTCCTATTTTTAATTTGTTAATTATAAACTTCAATTTTTTTGGCAAGATTGTCATTTTTATTTTGTCATGTTTTTTATTTTGTTCATATTACTCTCAATTGTTTACCGTTTTACGATTTTACGACTCCTATTTTTGCCACAGATCCGCAATAGGGATGGAAGATGGCAATCGAAGATAACAATAGTCGGTTTGAGAATAGGTCGTAATATATTTTTCATACTCCTAATGATTAACATTTTTGCCGGGTCAGATAGATAGGTCGATATACATCGGCAGATAGATGAATAGATAGAAAGATAAAAATAATTTATATGGCAGAACGTTTGCCGGTCAGATAAATTGATAAATAGATAAGCAGATAGATAGACAGATAGATATATATATATATATATATATATTTGAATTCTTGATTTTTACCTGTTTATCGTATTCATTCCAAGAGATATCATTTATTGGTATAACAGGTTTATTTCAAACATTACATTTTAAAATTAAAATTCACAGGACGTTTCAATGGAGTTTCCATCCTCATCAGCAGAATGTTCGCCGGTAGTTGTCATAATACTACTTCTTTTTTTTCTGTCTTTTTCTTTTGTTCCCTAGTTTCTGCGAGTTGAAAGTTAGCCAAGATTTCCCCCTGTATAATTGAATGTACTTTGTTTGTGTTATAATTGACTTGTTGTGAAAGGTGTTTTATTTCTTTGGTCGCATCGGTAATCAATAAGTTAACTGTCTTTCTAATAAAACTTGCCATTGATTTCTCGAACCTTCTGTTGAGATACTTACAATTAAAATTAATGTGCTCCACATTGAATTGTAGGAATACGGGGCATAATTCCTCGTCTCGGCATCGTAGTAGAAAAATTCTTCTTGACCTCAAATTAGTTATTCTGTTGTTCAATTTTGTGATCAATTTCAAACATTGTACCGTCGAATATCCATATTCCGCATTGATATCAGCATAAAATCCCATCGTTTAATAATTAATAAACTGCTTGTTAACTATAATATATTGCCTTGGGGTGTTGTGCAGATGTTTCACACTTTTTCAACCGGTGTGAATGTATATTTGAATTCTTGATTTTTACCTGTTTATCGTATTCATTCCAAGAGATATTGAAGTAGTATTGTGACAACTACCGACGAACATTCTGCTGATGAAGATGGAAACTCCATTGAAACGTCCAATGAATTTTAATTTTAAAATGTAATGTTTGAAATAAACCTGTTATACCAATAAATGATATCTCTTGGAATATATATATATATATATATATATATATATATATATATATATATATATATATATATATAATAGATAGATAGATAGATAGATAGATAGATAGATAGATAGATAGATAGATAGATAGATAGATAGATAGATAGATAGATAGATAGATAGATAGATAGATAGATAGATAGATAGATAGATAGATAGATAGATAGATAGATAGATAGATAGATAGATAGATAGATAGATAGATAGATAGATAGATAGATAGATAGATAGATAGATAGATAGATAGATAGATAGATAGATAGATAGATAGATAGATAGATAGATAGATAGATAGATAGATAGATAGATAGATAGATAGATAGATAGATAGATAGATAGATAGATAGATAGATAGATAGATAGATAGATAGATAGATAGATAGATAGATAGATAGATAGATAGATAGATAGATAGATAGATAGATAGATAGATAGATAGATAGATAGATAGATAGATAGATAGATAGATAGATAGATAGATAGATAGATAGATAGATAGATAGATAGATAGATAGATAGATAGATAGATAGATAGATAGATAGATAGATAGATAGATAGATAGATAGATAGATAGATAGATAGATAGATAGAGAGACAGACAGACAGACAGACAGACAGACAGACAGACAGACAGACAGACAGACAGACAGACAGACAGACAGACAGACAGACAGACAGACAGACAGACAGACAGACAGACAGACAGACAGACAGACAGACAGACAGACAGACAGACAGACAGACAGACAGACAGATAGATAGATAGATAGATAGATAGATAGATAGATAGATAGATAGATGGATGGATGGATGTATGGATGGATGGATGGATGGATGGATAGATAGATATATAGATAGATAGATAGAATGATAGATAGATAGTTAGATATATAGATAACTATCTAGATAGATAAATATATAGTTAGATAGGTAGATATACATCGGCAGATAGATGAATAGATAAAAATAATTTATGTGGCAGAACAACGTTTGCCGGGTCAGCTAGTATATAATATATATATATATATATATATATATATATATATATATATATATATATATATATATATATATATATATATATATATATATATATATATATATATATATATATATATTTATAATATATATATATATATATATATATATATTTTAGTTTGAAAACCGAATTCATCAAACGGCATTTTACCACGGAATTCGTTAGTTTCTCAAAACTTTTAGGAAAAAACAGTACAGCAACACAATACTGGCAGGACACACAAAGACTGTATTCTTTCGGGTTAACTGCAAAACTAGTGCATAGTGGAATTCAATTAATAGCCTGTCACATAATTAAAAACAGAAAATGGTACTTTTATTTGAACAAACAATCTTCCATAATCATGTCTCTTGAAAGTAAAGTAAAATTAACACTATTTTCGAATGAATCCGTATTAATACTTGGTAGTCCAGTAACTTTATACATCACAGCATGCGTCAAATCCGGTAGTTCTGATTTTTTGTAGACTTATTTATGATGTTGGCCTTATGAATAACCCAAATTTGTGACCTCGAGCGCTGAACGCAACTTTGTCAAAAATCGAAAAAACCCGCAAAAAAATCAATTTATTTCAAATTTTTGCGATTTTAACTCAAAAGGACAAGTTTTTGAAAAAAATTGTCTCTGTAGACCCAATACTTTCCGAGATCAATCCTTTCAAAGTTTATCATGTTTTTCGAACTTCGCAGAAAATGAGAAGTATAAACGATGATGTTTGAGCTAAGCTACGAATAATGAAGTTAACAATATAAGTACAACAAAAGTTAATGAGTTTATTTCTTAGTAAATTGAGTAATATTCAAAATCAAAAAAGTTTAATTAATTTAGCCCTCTTGGAAGGTCCCGGTTGAGGTTCGTCCGTATCTGGATCGACGTATTGGGATGGCATATCCCTATCAGGGGATGGTGATGAATCGTCAACATCTTCTGCCCAAAAGTCATCCTCCATTTCGACATCTGCTGCAGTGCCTGCAGACTGATGAGCATTTTTATCCTACTTTCCTGCAGCTGCACGTGTTCGCACAACCCTTCGTCCAGCTGCAAGAAATCATCCGCAAGAGGTGTTGTGGGGCTGCATCTCTGGTTATCATTTTGGGGCGTGGATATCCATTCCCAGAATAGGCGCAATTGACCTTCACTTAAAGTCTCCTTACATATAAAATACATACCAACGCTCGGACTGGGATCAGACATTTTGTAGATTTTGAGTTCAAACGTCACTCACGTTATGGGCTTTTATCAACGTGATAAACTTATATTTATATATATATATATATATATATATATATATATATATATATATAAATATATATATAGATATATATATATATATATATATGTTGATTTTTTAGTCAGGTTTATATTTGCATTCATTATCCATGATCCAGTAACTTTGTCGCCTAAAAGTATGGGGTTAGTATGCGTCAAATTCGGTAGTTCTGATTTTTTGCAGACTTGTTTATGACGTTGGCGTAATGAATAATCCAAGTTTGTGACATCGAGCGCCGAACACAACTTTGTCAAAAATCGAAAAAACCGCAAAAAAATCTGTTTTGTTTCAAATTTTGGCATTTATAACCGTGAAGGATTAGTGAAATATTTAAATGCCTTTTCAAAGTAGATTAAATTTGCTACAATATGATACTAAAATTGTCTCTGTAGATCTAATACTTTCCGAGATTAATCCTTTCAAAGTATATATATATATATATATATATATATATATATATATATATATATATATATATATATATATATATATATATATATATATATATATATATACTTTGAAAGGATTAATCTCGGAAAGTATTAGAAGACTTTTTTATTTAATCTACTTTGAAAAAGGATTTAAATATTTTACTAGTCCTTTACGGTTTTTTCGATTTTTGACAAAGTTGCGTTCGGCGCTCGATATCACAAACTTGGATTATTCATAACGCCAACATCATAAACAAGTCTGCAACCCCATACTTTTAGGCGACAAAGTTACTGGATCATGGATAATGAATGAAAATATTAACCTGACTAAAAAATCAAAATTCCAAATAACTATAATGACAAGCTATTGTTTCTATTCTCTATAATACCCAAGAATGATGTCATAGTGACACTGAATGTCAAGTATCTGTTGTGTTACATTTGTAGGAATAACATTACATTGCCCTCAAAAGAATGGACGATGGGAGTGAATTAACTTCAGTGGCAGATATTAAGAAATTTGTGATAGAATGTTTCACAACGATTGGAGTATCTAAAGTTTATTCAGAAATTATGGCAGAGACAATTGTTGGAGCAGATGTTGTAGGTCATGTTTCACATGGAGTGTATCGCCTAGATAAATTTCTTGACGATGTAGAAAATGGATGCGTTTATGTTCAAGGGTCACCTAAAATTGAAAAGGAAACCTCAGCAACTGCATGGGTCGACGGACAAAATATGTTAGGACCAATAGTCGGAAATTTTTGTATGAAATTAGCTATTGAGAAAGCTAAAGAGACTGGAGCTGCGATTGTAGTCGTAAATAACTCAAATAATTTTGGTGTATCTTCTCATTATAGTAAGCAAGCTCTAAAGGAAGGATTGATCGGATTAGCATTCACCAATAGTTCATCACTGATGCTTCCAACTAGAGCGAAATATCCCATTTCTGGTACAAACCCGATATCTTTAGCAGCACCAGGACTCTCCGGTGATTTTTTTCTTCTAGATATGGCTACTACTGTAACATCTGGTGGAAATATACAAATGAAATATGAAAATGGTGAATATCTTCCAGTTGGTTGGGCTGTCAATGCAGCTTGTATATCTGAAACTAATGCCGATGTGGCTCTAAATACCGGCCGTTTTCTTCCTCTTGGGAGCAATGAAGAATCATCAAGTTATAAGGGAACAGGTCTTTCAATTATGATTGATATATTGTGCGGTATACTTGGTGGAGCTGCCTATAGTACTAAGGTCGGTATATGGTCAACCTTTTTTACAAAAAAGAAAGCAAATGTGGGTCAGTGTTTCATTGCAATCAATCCAGATCATTTTGCTCCTGGTTTTGAGGGCCGTATGAGTAAATTCATGTCCTCTATTAGAAATGTAAAACCTGTGAACCCAAGTAATCCTGTGCGTGTAGCAGGGGATAAAGTACGCAGTATGGCGGAAACTATAAAACAATCAGGTGGCATCAGGTATCCAAAATCTGTTGTTGATACCCTAAAAAAATTATCGAAAAAATTTAAACTTAAATGCGTTTCATTCGTACAGAAGAGCAAATCTTTAGATGTATCATTAGAAGACGAATTAGCTCATTCGGAAGTTGATGAACGAATGTCTGTACATTCGGAGTTAGTTAAATTCACTGCTTCCGAAGAAATATCGCTCAAGGAATATCCAGTCAGAGAAAAAGAAATATCATTCATTGTTGAGGATTCTTCCGAGTGGTTATGCCCATTTACCAACCCTGATGAAAATCTACGAAGAAAGAAGGAAAGATTACTATCTATGATAGCAGAAAAGGGTTCTAGA
>JARQZK010005091.1:40000-42500 GCA_030704885.1 Cynegetis impunctata | reverse complement strand
TCGGAAGATTTATTCAAGTATCTCCGATGAGTGATTTGTGAAAATTGCGTAAGCCGTATTCTATTCTTTTGCAAGTAAGATATTCAGACATCCTTCCGTATATACCATCTTTCATCCAGACTTCTCTGTTTTTGTAGGATATATGGGATGAGATCAACACCAGTTCGAATATTCAAAATTTAATAGCGAATTTATGAACAGAGAAAGGTTATAACAAAGGTTACCCTTCCTTATGAACCTTCTGAATTATAGTTTATGTGAGTGCCTGCAGAAACTTCATATCGTGTTGAAACATTTCTGTTAGTATTATTACTGCCAAAATTAAGTTTATCGTGCATTTCAAAACTTCTCAATTATATTTTGATATTAGTTTAACAAATATCATTTTACTCCGATCGTGGGAAAAGTGACACTATTTTGACCTGTTTTCTATGCGCAAAGTTCAACATTCCAGAATAGTGGTCAGTTGCTAAGCAATTAGAAAATAACACTGCGGTAATATTATTACCGCACTGCTGTAGCGTGCGGTAATGTAACAAATGGATTATTACATTAAAATGAAACAAAGTATGTTTTTAATTTTTATAATTGTTGTTAATATTTACATTTTTTGTATCCTGTAGCTTTACGTTTTGAAACTGCTCTCAGTTTTTGGTACTGGGCAATATTAATATTATTTTTAACAGACAAAGTTGATCGAAGCATGGAATAATGTACCTACAACGTCGAAGATTTCATTGTTTTAGCCAATTCAGCAACATACACCATCAGTACATTCTCAGAAAAGGATACACTGTTGTTTTTCCTACAAAAATTCATGAAGCGTTGGTACGCAAGTTCATCCTTCTCTCTGGATTTCGCCGGAAGTAAATTAAGTGAAGCCACGTTCGCGGCTTCTACTACTTCAGGAGCCGTGCAAGACAACAAATAATCACTATCAGTGTTCATGTTTACTAATTATATTTAACTATATTTCAATATGAACATAGAGAAACCTATTTAAACTTACTTGATCACATCTTGGATGAAATATTTTTTAATTAAATTTTTAAATTTAAATCAACGATCGGAAAAAAAATAGTATGTATAATTCGTGGGAAAAGCATATTCCCAAACTCCTGTGTTACCAGACTCGTCGCTACGCTCCTCGTCTGGTAATTATCACACTCGTTTGGGAATATTATGCTTTTTCCACTAATTATACAATATACTATTCTATGTCTAATAATCACTGAATATTGCTACTGTTCTGACACAAAATGTCAATGTTTTATATATTTTTTTACCATTAGTCATATTATTACCTATTTTTTTTTAAATATTCGAAAATGGAAGATGGAAGTGAATTTATTTCAGTACCAGAAATGAAAAGGTTTGTTATCGATTGTTTTATAGCAGTTGGAGTACCCAGAGCCCATTCTGAAATAATGTCTGAATGTATAGTTGGAGCTGATTCCATAGGTCATCATTCACATGGAGTATATCGTCTAAACAAATTTATTGATGATGTACAGAATGCCGGCGTTGATATTAATACTTTACCTAAAATTGAGAAAGAAACTTCTGCAACTGCATGGGTAAATGGCAGGAATGCACTAGGGCCAATAGTTGGAAACTTTTGTATTAAAATGGCAATAGCAAAAGCTAGAAGGGTGGGAGCGGCGATAGTAGTAGCAAATAATTCGAATAATTTTGGCGTGGCTTCTCATTATAGCAAGCAGGCTCTTCAGGTAGGGTTAATCGGTTTAGCATTCACTAATAGTTCCGCTACAATGCTTCCTAATAGAGCCAAGTATCCCATTACCGGATCGAATCCTATTTCGGCTGGAGCTCCTGGGTTATACGATGACTTTTTTCTTTTGGATATGGCCACAACCGTAGCTTCTGCAGGAAATATAGAAATTAAACGTAAGAACAATGAGTTTCTTCCAGATGGATGGGCTGCCAATGCAGCTTGTATACCAGAAACGAATGGAGATGTTGCTGTGAATACCGGCCGCTATCTACCTCTTGGAAGCTTCGAAGAGTCAGGTAGCTACAAAGGAACAGGATTGTCTATTATGGTAGATATTTTGTGTGGTATTCTTGCAGCAGCAGCTTACAGTGACATAGTTAGCGGTTGGAAGCGTACATCTTCTAGTCGGAGAGCAAATATAGGTCACTGTTTTATTGTTATCGATCCGAATTACTTCGCACCAGGTTTCGAGATAAGAATGAATGATTTCTTAACTTCCATTAGAAATGCTGAATCCCAAGATCCTAATAAACCTCTCCGTGTTGCAGGCGACAAAAAACGTAGGATTGATGTTATTATATCAGAATATGGTGGCATATTATATCCGAAATACATTATAGATAATTTAAGAAACCTGTCGGAACGGTTCAAAATTAAATGCGTTTCCTACATTCCAAAACCAGAGGTTTTGAGGCTAACGTCTTCGGAAGAATTACTTGCTGCTCTCTTAGAAGCGGAAAGACTTGCCGCAGAAGCTCAAGACGA
>JARQZK010005091.1:0-37500 GCA_030704885.1 Cynegetis impunctata | reverse complement strand
GTTTTTTAAGATTCAACCAGCCTGTTATTGCTAATAATTATCAAGAGATTAAAAATAAATCACAGGCAACAACAATTCGAATAAATAATTAAATATTGCAAGCTGAAAATATGGCAATGATCCCAAACTACATTGTTTTATATTGTAAGTAAGTACCTTTTTTCATTTAAAAAAATTTGAAATTCTAAATAAAAATTTCATTAAAAACGGCTACTTCCATATAAACGAACTATACCGATAATTTTTGCTTTACTTGTTTAATATTTCCCAAAACTAATTTTCTTTTTTAATGTTAATTTACTCTTTCTGAGATCTCTCGGATGGAATTAATCGCCTCCGTGGCAAAGTTTGACCAAATCTCCCATACCGGAGAGTTCAAACAATAAACCACAAATAAGTGATTTTCTTCCATAACAGAGGATTTTATTTATAAAACTACATTAAAAACGGCTACTTCCATATAAACGAACTATACCGATAATTTTTGCTTTACTTGTTTAATATTTTCCCAAAACTAATTTTCTTTTTTAATATTAATTTACTCTTTCTGAGATCTCTCGGATGGAATTAATCGCCTCCGTGGCAAAGTTTGACCAAATCTCCCATACCGGAGAGTTCAAACAATAAACCACAAATAAGTGATTTTCTTCCATAACAGAGGATTTTATTTATTAAACTATTTTCATCTCCAAATTTTCAATCCAATACTTAGCTACGCCGTTCTGATGAGGACCAAAGAGTCCGAAACACGTGTCAACGGCTGCTTCCATATAAACGTACTATACCGATAATTCTACTCCACATCTTTAATGTTTTCCCATGACTAATTTCTTTGTTGTTAGATAAATAGTACCCTATTATTTTTATTTTCAAACATTACGTAGGTAAAGGTTTCTTTGGTTGCCCTTACCATCTAATGATAACTATTTTGAATGTTAATATTAGACTGAATAGCATATAATAAATAATTAGCAAGACAAAGCAGCCTTGTCTTTTCAAAAATTTCTTCGAATCAATAAATGTCAAAGAAATTTCAATTACCAATATCGTAATGAAACGTCAACTTATTAATTAAATCGAGTTTTTTAAGATTCAACCAGCCTGTTATTGCTAATAATTATCAAGAGATTAAAAATAAATCACAGGCAACAACAATTCGAATAAATAATTAAATATTGCAAGCTGAAAATATGGCAATGATCCCAAACTACATTGTTTTATATTGTAAGTAAGTACCTTTTTTCATTTTAAAAAATTTGAAATTCTAAATAAAAATTTCATTAAAAACGGCTACTTCCATATAAACGAACTATACCGATAATTTTTGCTTTACTTGTTTAATATTTCCCAAAACTAATTTTCTTTTTTAATGTTAATTTACTCTTTCTGAGATCTCTCGGATGGAATTAATCGCCTCCGTGGCAAAGTTTGACCAAATCTCCCATACCGGAGAGTTCAAACAATAAACCACAAATAAGTGATTTTCTTCCATAACAGAGGATTTTATTATAAAAATTTCATTAAAAACGGCTACTTCCATATAAACGAACTATACCGATAATTTTTGCTTTACTTGTTTAATATTTTCCCAAAACTAATTTTCTTTTTTAATATTAATTTACTCTTTCTGAGATCTCTCGGATGGAATTAATCGCCTCCGTGGCAAAGTTTGACCAAATCTCCCATACCGGAGAGTTCAAACAATAAACCACAAATAAGTGATTTTCTTCCATAACAGAGGATTTTATTTATTAAACTATTTTCATCTCCAAATTTTCAATCCAATACTTAGCTACGCCGTTCTGATGAGGACCAAAGAGTCCGAAACACGTGTCAACGGCTGCTTCCATATAAACGTACTATACCGATAATTCTACTCCACATCTTTAACTGTTTTCCCATGACTAATTTCTCTGTTGTTAGATAAATAGTACCCTATTATTTTTATTTTCAAACATTACGTAGGTAAAGGTTTCTTTGGTTTCCCTTACCATCTAATGATAACTATTTTGAATGTTAATATTAGACTGAATAGCATATAATAAATAATTAGCAAGACAAAGCAGCCTTGTCTTTTCAAAAATTTTTTCGAATCAATAAATGTCAAAGAAATTTCAATTACCAATATCGTAATGAAACGTACACTTATTAATTAAATCGAGTTTTTTAAGATTCAACCAGCCTGTTATTGCTAATAATTATCAAGAGATTAAAAATAAATCACAGGCAACAACAATTCGAATAAATAATTATGTAGATATATATATATATATATATATATATATATATATATATATATATATATATATATATATATATATATATAAATATATACAATATATACAATGCAAAACAAAAATTATTTTTGGAGGACTGTTGCACCACCAAACTCCCTGCATAGTCGGAATGTTTTTGTGCGTGGATTAAGTTGACGCTAAGAAAGTTATTTTTTAATTTATTAACCGCCGCCATTTTTATGTAGGAATTTTTTATTTTCTCGTGGTTTCGGAGGATTTGTGCAGTCCACAGCTCATCTAGATCGAGTAAGACGGTTCAAATTTTTATGCGGATTGACTTAAGTAAGGAAAGTGCAACGTGATGATTTCAGCCATTATTCTTGGTCACTTCTATTTTAATGTAGAAATTTCATATTTTTTCAAGGATTCTGAGGTTTTACGTTCCTATACAGCTTTTTCTGCTTCAGTTAGGGATTCAAAATTTGATACGTGGTAAAACCCGATAAGAATTCAATCACTTTCTTTCACCGCGACGCAATTTTAGGCGTTTTTGATAAATTTCGAGCAATGCTCTCGTATACAGTCACTTCAAGTGCAGTTAGAATTCTAAAGATTTGTACGAGATCAAATATCACCATCTGCCAATGCAGCTTAAGCTTGTTGTATCAAATCATCAAACTTGACTTAGTGGACTTAATCTCAAAAAAAATAAAATTCGAATATTACGGCTCTGCAGCTTACGCGTTTTTCTTCTTCTGACGAAATTTTTAAAATCGGTTGAGTAGGTTCGGAGATAACATTGTTTGGACAAGATTTTCTGATCTTTTTGTTACAAAAGAATAATCAAATACGCTTTAGTTCATCGGGTGGCAAGGAGAACGAGGCGCAAGGCGTGTACGTGTATGAGACGCACGTGTTACGGTATTAATGTAAGCGCTGACGAATTGAATTCTACGCGGGAGTAGCTTATATGGGTATACATAAATAAATATATATATATATATATTTATATGTATATATAAATAAATATATATATATATATATATTTATATATATATATATACATATATTTATATATATATATATATATATATATATATGTATATATATATATATATATATATATATATATCATTATATATATATATATATATATATATAGTAAATAATTCTTTTATTGGGTTTTCTGGTTCAGTTTTAAAACGGAAATGATGTTGAAATTGTTCATTTCCGGTTTTAAAACTGAACCAGAAAACCCAATAAAAGAATTATTTACAATATAAATAAGATGGTTCATGAGTCAGATACATATTCAAATATATTATATATATATATATATATATATATATATATATATATATATATATATATATATATATTTATATATATATAGATATATATTTATATAGATATAATATTTTTTCCGGAGTTTTATTGTTATTTACTTGTATTTTTGAGCAATAACTGGACTATTGAAAAAGAAAAACGATTTTATTTAACTGTTAGCGTTTCGTCATGTAAATTCATGTCTTTTTGAAAACTTTTGATTATTGAAATTATTTTTTATCTTTATTAATTTTTAAAATAGTTAGAAGTCAAAAAACACACAACTATGTTTCATAAAATCTTTTTCGGCTGTAGCCATCTTCAGCTACTAATTACGTGCTATTAGTCAAATATTAGCAGTCAGGTCCGCACATATTAAATAGTAACTACAGTAATCCTTTCATACATAATATTTCAAATGGAATTTTGAAAAAATTGATGAAGAAAAACTATATATGTTTTATTGAATTTCTTTGTGACTGTGGCCGTTTTTAGTTACTAATATACCTGTTATTCAGGCTAATAAAATGAACAAATAACATATTCGTAATTGTGAACTTTTCCCTCTTGAATCTGAAAATAATATTTCTTGAATAAATTCTTCTGATTCAGAGTGTGAGTCAGCTTCAGAAATAAAATCTCAATTGGAAGACTGAGCTTGAGGCGTACATAAGAACTTTCTTCGACTATTCATATCCATATGCAGTGAAAAGTTTAGGTATGCAATCGTGTTATCCGAATTTACAAAAATTTTCATTTCATCTGCCGAGGAAGATGGAAATGTTGACATAATTCGCATATTTCCATCTCAATTTCTAAGACTAAGTGGTAACGCATAATCATCGTCAAAATCACCTTCACTTCTCAAATTCACAGCCATTTCTTCCAAATAATCTTCATACATTAAATTCATCAACTCAGAATCACTCAAAATCTTTCTGAAATACATTTTTCTGGTAATTAATATATCTCAATTTCCTTCAATATTCCTATCATAAATCAGCTAGTATGAAAGTTGTACTCTGAAAAAAGATAGCAAAGTTATTTCAATGAAATCTTTTTTTTTTCACCTGTAATATATAGCTACGTTACACCTAAAGATTTCTTGTCGTATATTCACCATAGAATACCAAAAGATAGAATCACTATTTGCTGAATCAAATTTTAACAATTTATGAATAATAATAAAATCTTACTATAGAAATGAATTTTTTTTTAGACAATATTCACAATAAATTCAAAATTTTTTTTCTAAAGAAATTAGCTGAATTTCGTCTTCTAGGTTGTATCTTCCGCGTGAAATGCATCGCGTTGAGATGCAATTCGAATGAAGTAAATTATGCTTTGAAAAACCAGGTTTCAATAGGAAACCGAAATAAAAATTGATTTTATTGAGAAAAAAATCCGCGAAATACATCGAGTACTGGAGAATACACTCTAATACTAGATCGTATTAAAATTTATAAAATCATTTTGTTCGAAAATAATAAATAAAATAGTTAAAAATATATATGCTGCTATTACAATTCAGGTTAAACGACTTATTGAGTTTGGAATTAAAATATTTGTCTCTTGTACCGATATTACCTTTTCAGGAAATTGTGTTACGTTTATTAGAGATAAAGGCTTTCGAAGAATATACATTAACCCTTAAACGTCCAACGTATCTTGTGAGATATATTGGATCATATATAGTCTACGTTAGCTTATGATATAAACTAACACATTTCTGGCAGTGTGTACGCCGAGATACATAAGCGACTCAACGTACTTGATTCGCAGTGCTGCCTAGCTATCGTGATAAATAAGTTTTCATTCAATATCCATAGTGCCGATTGGTAGTTTACCCAAATTCAGACATGGAGGTAAGTAAAATGCAAATTCATAATATTTCAGTATTAAATTTGTAGTTTTATGTGAAAAAACTGAACAATGATTGTTTATAGTACGCATTTTTGTGTATGGTGCGCTTAAAATTCATATGCTCATTTGCCGACAATCTCATAAGACACATTACCTTATAGTCATCATTTTTTATATTTTCTGAAAAAAATTTTCACCATCCCGTTTTCAGTTTCAAGAAATAAGTGCTAGCAGTTTCTATGGAAAGCAACGCAAATACGTGCCAGTCCTTCCTCTAGAAGACCCAAATATTAAAAGTGGAGGCTTATCTTCGTCCGAGGATGAGGAAACATTGAATCGAGATAGAACTGAGATGAGCCATGAGCCAAATTTGCCAGTTGCTGACGAAATTGATAATAATAATGCTTGGGAGTCAGAAGATGAGTTAGCATTAGCAAACTTCATACAAAAGAAGAAAAATAGTACATTGTATAAATTCACTTGGTCCAAAGAAGATTTCGCCCACAATGAGGATCCTGTTGCCAATAATTTCCAATCAGCTGCATCTGTGTCTACACCTTTCCAATATTTCTCTGCATATCATTTAAGGACCTAATTTCTATTTTTGTTATCAATATCCGTTTTCTCTTCAGAAAAATATTATTTCTTTTTTCGACTTTTTTAGGATTCTGAACTTTAAGATCCTATGTATCAAAAAATTTTTTTGATACATTTGTATCAAATTGGCAGGATTCTTACCCTTATTGGAACATTATTCATTTTATTGACTTTTAATTGAATTAACATAAAATATGGACATCTTTTTTTTCGTCGTTTCATTGAATATTGATATTAACATTTTAGAAATTAATTTTTCCTATTATTTGAAGAATAAACTTTCCTAAATATTCACACAAACCAATCTAAAATTTGATAAATAAATTAATGAGTAATTTCAAATTGAATTGACCTGGACATCTTCAAATTTTTACGAACAATTCAATATTACAACTACGTGTAGTGTTGTTACTTCATATTCAGATACAATAATTTTGTGAAGGTTTTGACGCTACTTGCCTGCAAATGCTTATTTTGTACACTTGTAGGTATATTATGTGAATTAATGGATGTGCATGTTATTTGTTATAAATCGGATATATTCTTAAGTTTAAAGAATCATTTATTAGTATTTAGTAAATCAATTAACATCTTTACAATATAGTGCATATATATTCGAAGGAAAGCCTTCTATTTTCATGAATTAAAGTTTCTTTTGTACTATTTGAAATTAATTAATCATTCTGCTGTTATCACATTGATTTCATATCTTTGATAAATGGGGAAATTTATTCTTTTACATATGAAATAGAGAAAAAAATTGATAGGCCAATTTTGCGAAGAATTAATTGTATTAATACATTCTTTCGATCCTAAATGAGTAACTCCAGGAGGTGTGCATAACTTTTGAGAGCCAAATAACTGCGAAATTTTCACTCTTTTTTCAGTTTTTTGGTTGTAGAACAATAAAGGTACGTCGGACGAAGAATGTCATTCGATTCAATATTAAAGAAGGTCAAATTCTGCGTTGAAAGAGCACCTGAAACTTCAAATTTGGTTCAGTGGTAGGTATACACCCGAAATCAGAAGTAAGAAACCAGAAAATTAATATTTGGGACTTTCCATACTACATACCTTAAAAACCATTAAATAAAAGTTGTAGAGAATAAAATTTCACGTTATATAGAAAACTCAAACTTTAAATTCAGTCATTTTAAAATATATTTGGCATCAATTCAAAATCGGTTTTTATCTAAGTTCTTTTCCATAAATATGAGGCCTGCAAGTAGTGCATCGTCACGGCTAAAAACATTTCAAGCCAAATTTCTAAAGATATACCGAATCAGAAAACTAGTTATATAATTATATTAATATTTACACCCTGAGTAGGGATGAATGGAAAATTTAATTATAACAAAGTTGATAATTGCCACCAAGTACCTAGTTATCAATTAATGAAGTAATAGGAACATTTAAAATTGGCAAGACATTGATAATGTATAAATTAAAACATGTTATAGAAATCAAAGTAAAAAATAAGGAAGCCTTTGAGCTCGCATTTTCTTGGATTATCTACATAGCTTTCAAGCTGGGGTGGCATGGCAAGCCCCTTTTCATCCGAATCATCTTTGAAGGGACTTTCCTCACTTCGTTCTGCATTTACGGTAATCGACATGTAAGACATACCCTAAACCTCAAAGGGTGCTGAATTTAAGCAGGACTGGCCGTGGCAATTGAGTCAAATTGTTGAGATTTCATATCTACTTTCTGGCTCCTGCACTTCCCTGTACACCACCTCTTATATACGCAGGACACTGTGTTGAGAATGTAAGCTGGTTTTGGTGTTCATGGCTGGGAGCAAGCCAACGTCCGTCCTCTTCCAACCCCAGATTGATAGTTGGCTTTATAAGGGATTTTGAGAATATCTCGTGGCGGATTTAGTCCAAGTGGGTCTCATTAGCCTCAATAGGTCAAGGAGCTTGACAAACTTCATCTTCCCTTGGCGATAGAATGCAGAGATTGTGTCATACCCACTGATTGCATGTAAGACCAGAAGGTTTTGTTTGACAGCAGAAGAGAAGTGAAATTATCAGGGAAAGTATAACGTACTCTGTGAGGCTCTCTTACCAGGTTTTAAGACGTAAATATTTGAGAAATCTGTCAAGAGTCAACAGGACGTTTGCATAAGAGTGCTTGCTTTCACAGCAAAGATGCTCAGTGATTTGGTACTCTTGAGTGATGCATCATCAAACAAACCATCAATTCTATGGGTTCTTCAATAGATATGTGGTCTTGGAAAATAGCAAAATGTTTATTTTTTCAATATTATCGGTTTCCACCCTTGATGGATAGTGAACCGCACTATAAGTTTCAGATTTTTATTCGATGTAGAATTTGAAACTCTTTAATAAAGAGTGGAATAATATTTTTGCGGTTGTTTGGCTATCAAAGGTAATGCTCACCTCACGGGAATACGCAAACTCAGATTACAGCACTTAGGACTAAATGAAGGTATTAAAACGATTTCCAGCTTACAGCAAATTAATTCCTTTAAATGCTTTTTATGGATCTTATTTGATTGAATCAATATTGTTTTTCAACATATCAAGGTACAATGTTATGATAGTTGTTTTTTAAATTCAATTTTTCCCTGATATAATTAGTATTTCAACAGCTGAAAATTTGTGAATTATGAACAAATTATGTATAAGAATAGATTTTGGTATTTTTATGGGAGTCTATTGTACATACATCTATGAAATTATCTGATTATGAATTTAATTTTAAAAGCGTCATCTATTTTTTGAGTGTCTTCAATTCAAGTTTCAGAATTTTTTAGAAACTACTAGAAATTATTATTTATTCTGCTACCCAATATTTACTCAAAACAAGTACTTAATTATAACAAGTTTTCAATTTTCCAATTTATTTTTTCGAAATTAATATTTTCATCTCAATAAAATACCACATCAATATATATATATATATATATATATATATATATATATATATATATATATATAAATATATATAGGTATGTATTAATACTGATTACTATTCCTTCTTTTACATTCTGTGGGAATTCTCCAGTTCACTGCAGCCAACTATGCTCGTAATTTTAAGCGTTCCACCGCCAACTCGATGCATGCAGAGCATCACTTATGTTTTATTTAGCTAACGATCTCAAAAATTCGTAATGTCCGCGTTTCAAATAGACGGTAAACTAAAAATAAATGTCGAACGAGTCAATTCTTCGAATGTGATGAAATCATTCGTCGTATGCTTTGGGCTATTTCTGTATACCTTTCAGTTCAGGTACGAGGTATTGACCCAGCCATAAATGACTTATATACCATATCGTCCCGTAAAACGATTCGGTTACGAATTATAGGCCGGTCAATATAGACATTTGAAATGAAAAAATTCCCAGAGAGCCAAATATTGGTGAAGAGCTGGGGTTCACCATTACAAATAAATTTTCAAAAGTTCCGATCCTATGTGTGCTAAAAAAGTCATTAGGGGTCAAAGGTCAATATTTGAAAACGGTAAGTTTTATCAAAAGAGACTTTAAATCAAAGTTGTAGATCTTGAAATTTTCTACAAAAATGGTCTTCATAATTTTTTTCTAAGAGTTACCATTCCTGAGATATTGCGATTCTAAGAGTCACATTATACATGATTTGCACAATTTCCACTCCACCTGTGAGGTAGTGTACTGGGCGCATTTTTTTACCGTGTTTTCCCCTGTAGACCTACTCCGCTAAATGTCATGACAATTTTAGGTTAATTTAAGAGAAGAATACCCGTCAAGTTCTAGATATTACCGTATTACTGATACTGATTATTGATATTGCTATTGATTATTGTTTTGATTTCTTTAGATAGGCATTTTAATCAGATTCATACTCTTGAAAGTCTACTTCAACAGTAATGTCTTCTTCGATTGCTTCTTCCTCTTCCTCTTGCTGGATGTTCATAAATTGTTCGAATGTGGCTAAGTCATTGGTATCTTCTTTAAAATCAAAGGAATCTTCCTCTATTTTACTAAACTGGATATTTGAGCAAGACTGACCTTGGTAATTGGTACACGCTGGAGAACACAGCAACCAGACTTTTTTACAATCATATTTGTCACTACAACCTTTTTTGCAATTGGAAAAAATAGTGTTGAGGAGTTTTTCTGGAGCAGATGGGAGTAAAGTTTGAATCGGCTCCAGAGTATTATCTATCAATTTCCAACCCCAGTCTTCTGGGTTCAGTTGATTAACTAGCCATGTTTGAACTTGATAGTATACTCGATACAAGTGTTGAATAGCCGATGTCGATGTTGGAGGAAGACATGGTAGTTGTACTTGTTTCTTGTTTCGCGTATTTTTTACAAAAGTCGAGTATCGGTATTTATCAATGGAAGTAATTTTTTTTGGAGCTCCATAAACCGCAAGAAGAAAGAGGTGTGGAATCAATTTCTGTATATACTTTAGCACAGCCAGTCAAATCTTTTTTTTCGAATAATTAAAATACTGAGGTTCTGCCGCTACTGTAGATTGCTGACGAAGTGTCGCAGCCGGTTATCGCATGTAAAAATAAAATATAGTTTTGGCATTTGGGAGAAGCAGATGAACTTTTTGAAGAATATGTTGGGCCCTTCCAGATTTCAGGAAATAAATGATTTTATCCATTGGAGTCCTAGTAGTAAGTAGTTAGGGACTGACTATCTTTTGAATTACTGTTTCCAGAATAGTATAATATCTATAAAAGTGACACAAATATGTATTTAGGTATACTTGTCATAAGTGCCTGATTATGTATATACCTGGCTAATATGTGCATATCATGTATAATGTGACTCTTAGAATCGCGATATCTCAGGAATGGTAACTCTTGGGAAAAAATCATGAAGACCATTTTTGTAGAGAATTTTAAGATCTACAACTTTGTTTTGAGGTATTTTTTTTGATAAAACTTACTCTTTTCGAGAAAAATCCCGACCCCGAATAACTTTTTTAGCACACATAGGATCGATGGGGACTTTTGGCTCTCTGGGAATTTTTGTTATTTGATCACTATTTTTATGTCTAAATTGACCGGGCTATTATATGTAAAAATTCGATACAAACCAGTTTATACCTTTTTGATGAGTTATCAGATAGTTGATATATGAGAGGTACTCTAAAATAAATGCACAAATGAAGAATTTTATGAAAAATAGTCTCTGGTACCTTTCATTGAACAAATCAGTAGCGAAGTGTCTCATACCTGGTATGAGATATTAGTCTATTTTGTCTCAGTCGATTGATATATCTAGTTAGTTATGTACTGAAAAAATATTCTACATTCCCATTTTTCTATATTAATTATACGCTATTTCTTTATAATTCTACGTATATTATACTCTTCTCACAACCATATTGTCTATGTTGTATACATACATATACTCTATGTTGTACGCCAACATACCTGCTTCTTCGACGTCCATAGTGGAATTACCCTGTAGGTATGTTTCTGTAGTGGTGACTTGTATTGGCGTGCAACACCATGTGATCACCATGGTAGCGACACCAATGAGTAGCGTTGGTCCTAACCTATTTACCCAATGTGCAAATACCCTAAGAAACCAAACACAACTTTGAATATTATAATAGGTATAAACATTTTAAATCTTACAGATAATTATAGGGTCAGTTTATTTGTTGAAATGTTTCATAATTTAAACATAAACATTTAATCAATTACGTACTCGGTATTAACGAATTGGATATTAAATACTATTACTATTACTTCAAATTATTTCTAATAAATTTAAAGAATCCACCATATGTATGTTTATTAAGTGCCTCTACACGTTTTCATCTGACCAGAGTATGCATCTAGATCGTCAATATCCTCGGTTTAGTTCATGTTGCAAGATTATGATGATGTGTGTTTTAGCATACTGATCCTACCTATATCTGTATATATATATATATATATATATATATATATATATATATATATATATATATATATATATATATATATATAAATATATATATATATTTATATATATATATATATATATATATATATATATATTTATATATATATATATATATATATATATATATATATATATATATATATGTATATATATATATATATATATTATATATATATATATATATATATATATATATATATATATATATATATATATTTATATATATATATATATATATATATATATATATATATATATATAACTGAATATATATAGTATTATAAATCGAGATAAATGAAAATCAGTTAATTCTTGACCTATGTAGGAGAATAAACATCTGATAATATTCAACAACTGCGATGGAATAATATTCAATCCGAAATTATGTTCAAATGGAAGAACTAACAAGTTTATTATGTGTAAACGCACATTTGTCCGCGCCGAACGCGTCCAACAGATCGAAGTCAAGCTGGGGTTCTTAAAGATTCCGACGTTTCGACACGGGTAGTTGTAAGAAAGAGGTTTCATAGGATTTCACATGAAGAATTCTAAAATTCGTTTCGTTCGCTCCGTTCGACGCGATCGGTGCGGGTAAGTGTGCGTTCCCTAAATGTGTGAAAAAATCATTACTACAGTAAGAATATATAATATTTGAAATAGATAATTGAGTTCAATTTGACCTTAAACCTAAACTTTCTAAAGTCTGGAATATACAATACGATAATTAAAATTATAATAGCAGAAAACTTTTATCCAGAGAATATTTGCATTTTATGTACAATAATTATCATGAAGTTTTTATCGGATATATGTCATATATTACGGTGGCTTATTTGGAATTTAGAGGACGATGTGCGTTATTATTCTTAATGAATCAATGAAATATCGCTAGAGTACATGAAATCATTTTGGTTATTCTAGATACTTATGAAGTTTTTCTATCAACTTTTAATACTCGTTTCCTCTTATTTATACATTACTCAATTAACATTTTTTTACATTCATAAAACAAAACAATAAGGTATGATAAATTAAATTATTTAGTAGGTACCTCTCTCGGTATCTCTTTATTTAACACAGAAAAAAATTTATACCTATACTTCTTTATATCAAACTATTATTCAAGCTATTTGGGTTCCCGGTGGGTTGCAGAAATCAAATTAAAATTACTTGTTACAGAAGTTTACGAAAAACGTATATGTAAAAACTATTTTGTATCAGGTATTACAACCAATAGTTTTAACTGGAGCATTACTTTCAACTTGAATAGTCTTTATTTATCAGGCGAACATTATCATACTCTGAAAATATTACATAAAACATATTAAATAATCACTAGGTGGGTGGTCAACAGAAAAGCTTCCCCTTATGTAGAAATAGAATACTCTTATCATGGTTTGATCTTTCAATAATTGTTTCACTAACTCTGTCTGAATATCACCAAATGCACTCCAACTTTAATGACTAAGATTGCGATAAGGAGTCGAAGGGATACTCTGAACCTTTATCTTAAGTGACCGAACTTGGAGCTAACTTCACATTTATCCAAGTTAGCGACTCTCATACGCATCAGCAATTCAATATGGGAAATAACGCGCCGAAGTTGATGACCTACAATGTTCATTTCAAATTTTATTAATTACATCTAGAACTAGAATACTGTTTATTAGAATAATTTATTTCGTTTACTTGATGTAAGTTATGATATGATAATAAAAAGACATGTGGAATAATATTAGATACGTATTAGAAAGGGACAAAAACGGAGCTACCTGTTTCGTTTCACCCTTAATTATATGTCAGTCGGATGACAGAGTAGTCGATCACCAGGGTAACAACCCCGAAGTTCCTGAATGCTTATAAATTAGAATGAATGCTCGTCCATTAGCTCAGTATGTATTAGCAAATATTCAATAAAATGATTCAATGTGGAAAGGAGCTACAGTGTATAGCTTATATAAGAAGATTATATATATATATATATATATATATATATATATATATATATATATATATATATATATATATATATATATATATATATACACTCACCGGCACGAAAACCGGAGCAGTGGAATATTTTCAAACAAACTTCAAATTTTAATGCTTCGTGATGTTTCATCATTATAATATCATACACACAAAGAAATCAACATGTTTTATGTATTATCCAACAACAATTTATCATATAATTGAAAAAAAAGAGTGTGTTGTAACAATTTGAGAAACTAGGACGAAAACTGGTATTGTGTAAAAATTACATTAAATTAATCAAAACTGAAACGACTTGCTAGCAAAAACTGGGGAGCCGCATTCTCAATAATGGGTGTTGCCCCCACGTGCTCGAATTACTGCCTGTATCCTCCTTGGCATGCAAAAAATCAAGTGGCGAATGTCCACTTGTGGAATAAGTTCCCATTCCTCTATAGAAGAGCTTGTCGCAACTGATTTAAAGTTACAGGAGCAGGAACACGACTTCGGATCCTTCGCCCAAGCATGTCCCAAACATGTTCTATGGGATTAACATCCGGACTCACCGCAGGCCACTCCATAACAGGAATATTTACCTCGTTTAAGTACTGATGAGTTATCATCGCGGTGTGAGGTCGGGCATTATCATGCATCAAAATAAAGTCATTTTCAATAAAGCCAACATAAGGGACAACAAAACCTTGGAGAACATCCTCAATATACCTGGCAGCAGTTAAGGATCCTCTCGGAAGGATGTATAATTCTGTGTGTGCTTCCAGAGAAATTCCGGCCCACAACATAACTGAGCCCCCTTGGTATCCTGTCCTACAACTGAAGGTACATTCTGCAAAACGCTCGTGTGGCCTTCGCCATACTCTCTCACTACTATCTGGAGACCGCAGGCTAAATTTGGACTCATCGGTGTACAAAACGCGCCCCCATTCATTTTCACCCCAGTGCTTATGTTTTCTGACAAACTGAAGTCGCGCAACACGATGACGCCTAAGACGTTCTGGGCCTGTTGCAGGTCTACAACTGATAAGATTGGCTTCTCTCAGTCGTCGTCTAACTGTTCGTTCGCTTACGTTGGTTTGCCGGACGTGCTGAAGTCGATTTCTGATTTCAACAGCTGTAGCATGACGATTTCGCAGACTTTGTAAGATGATAAAACGATCATCACGGGCGCTAGTTCTTCGTCGGGGACCAGTTACAGGTCGTCTGGTTTAACCTTCAGTTTGCAGAAAACGTGTAAAAATACGGTAAACAGTGCTATTGGAAACAAGATACTCTCGGGCAACATATCGCTCACTTCTTCCGTCTTGAAGCAACGCAACAATAGCAGCCGCTGTGTCGGGATTAACATCCGTATTTTTTATGCTTTTTTTTTCAAACATTTTTCGATCTGTCAGATTCCTCACAACAATGACAACAACAGCATTGTTGAGATGGGTTAGTGGCCAACTATGCACACTGCAGGAGTAAGATCTATGGAATTTATGATTTTTACCCAAAAACTTTTTAATTGTTGTTAAATAATACGTGAAACATGTTGCTTTGTTTGTGTATAAGATATTATAATAATAAAACATCACAAAGCATTCAAATTTGAAGTTTATTTAAAAATATTCAAGTGCTCCGTTTTTCGTGCCGGTGAGTGTGTATATATATATATATATATATATATATATATATATATATATATATATTATATATATATATATATATATATATATTATATATTATTTATTCGAATTGTTGTTGCCTGTGAACTATTTCTAATCTCTTGATAATTATTAGCAATAACAGGCTTGTTGAATCTTAAAAAAACTCAATTTTATTGAAAAGTTGACGTTTCGCCACGACATTCATGGCTTTATCAAAGTTTTGATAAAGCCATGAATGTCGTGGCGAAACGTCAACTTTCAATAAAATCGAGTTTTTTAAGATTCAACAAGCCTTTTATTGCTAATAATTATCAAGAGATTATATATATATATATATTATATATATATATATATATATATATTTATATATATATATATATATATAGTATATATATATATATATATATATATATATATATATATACGCTGAGTGTAAGGAGTGATTAGAATTAAGCAGGGCTGGCGGATAGGGACGTGTCATGTGATTAGTCGCTGACTAGTTTAGAGGATATCTATTTTGGTAGGGACTGCAGCAATGTAAAGGAGAAACTCTTTGAAGTTTTTCCAAGCTTTCGGAATCTTTTATTCCATCATCAGGGAGAATCTGTCGTGAGAATGATTACATAGATGTTGATAATACGATATAAGAAACATTGAAAATGATGCTATTTGTTAAAAATTATAAAAGTTGATACATTTTTGAGTTATAATTAAATTTCTGAACGAAATGACAAATCGGTGTCACTCATTTTTTTTATATTCAAATTGAAGTTTGGACATTATTTCATTACGTTAAATTAATTTGATTTTGTGTTATTTTATATCAAGTGAAATAAAAAGATAAATTTCACTCAAATGGCTTATATCTGTTTTTTATTGATGGAATTATTGTCTTGATAAATAAAGGCCATTTCTAAAAAGATCTTTTTGAAAGAGTGTGATTCTCTTGCTAGAACAGTTGTTGAAAGGTAGTTCATCTGGTGGTCACAATCATTGACATGTTTACTAAAGCACATCTCTCAGGGTGTAATCTACTATCACTCTTATGAGAAGTGATTCTGTCTTTTAATAGTCTTTTTGTTTGGCCAATATAATTCTTATCACAATCATTACAAGGGATATTATAAACAACATTTGTGATGATAAAATAGGAATTTTGTCTTTTATTTCGAATATATTTGTCTCATTGAAATAACTGTTCTATTTGCAATTTTGATGTTTTCAAAAGATTGAAAAATTCTGGTCAGTTTATGGTTTATTTCTTTTTATATAAGGTAACGAGGCATAAAAAACTTGACTCATATCTGTAACAAGTTCATTATGAGAATTGTTATTTTGTCCTATTAATTTCATTTTCTGATAAGTGATGTGCTAAATAAAATTTTTTCTTGACTAAAGATGGTGGGGTAGGAATTTTGTATGAAAAGTTCTTGAAGTTTATTCAAATTTTTGTTATGAAAGAATATCAGAAATTTTGAGTACTCTGTTCTTCATTTGTTTTAACAAATTCACTTTCATCGAAAATTTGTGATAAGAAAAGAAATTCAAATACCTTCCTGAACTGCATGCTTTCTATACCAATCAATCATATTATGTTATCAACCGACTCGGTATACTTTTGTATCAAGAATAAGGTACTGAAAGATCTGAGTCTTCTGTTTCGATTGTGAATTGAATGAATGGGTCGTAACTATTGAAAGTATCTAAAATTTCTGTTATACCATTTATTAGGTAAAGCTAATATTATATCATCCAAATATTTTTTGATGAAAAATAAGTGTTAAAAGAGGTAATGGAATCACTGTGTCTAGCAATTCATCCATAACATAAGCTGCAAGAATAGGTGAGATTGAAGATCCATTGGAGTTCCCCAAAAGTTTGTCTGAAAATATTTTCCATCTGAATGAAAAATAGTTATTTTCAAAAGAGTAATTTTTATCAAGTTGGAAAAGTAATATTTTTCAATGGTGCAATGTCTGCTGATACGGTCCCAATTTTTATCTATTGCCCTAAAGGCAAATATCAAGATAAACATTACTGAAAAGAGAGACAACATCCAAACTGGCCAAAACGTAATTATCTGGTAATTTGATTTTATTAAATTTTTCTGAAAATTCAAAGGAATCTTTGATAGAGTAAATGTTATCTGAATCATATGCATTAGATAAAATATTCGTTAAAAAATGAAGCAATTTGTTCTGTAGGAGAACCTATGGCAAGCTATTATAGGTCTCATTGACAAAATTGGTTGTGAATTTTTGGTAAGGAGTAAAATTTTGGAGAAATACCATTATAGCTAGTAAGCTTTTTTTTTAACATTGCCATCTATTTGATTCTTATCATTCAGAATTTTATCAAATTATTAAATTTACTTTGTATTTGTGCTGTTGGATCATTCTTGAGCTCAATGTAGGAAGTACTGTTATTGATAATATCAATTAGATAAATCTAAATATTGTTGTTTTTCCATAATAACAGTAAACATTACCTTTATCTGACTGACTAAGAATCAAATCTGGGTTATCTTTCAAAAATTTTTTTGATTTGGTTGTAAAGAATTACGAAAAATAGTCATTTTTTTTTATTAGAATCAACATTGAGTAAATGGTTAGTAATGACATTAGTAAGCTCTAGCTATAGTGATGTTTCTTTTTATTAATTATCATTAATAGAAGAAGTAATGTAGTCCACATCTGATAAAATGTTTTTTATAGGGATGTCTTTTTTATTACTGGTTCGATACTGAATTTCGGACCCAATGATAAAAATTGTGAAATATCTTCAGGAATTACTGTATTTGATAAATTTTTTTTATCCAATTTGGATTTGTTTTCAATTTAATTTTATTTTCATTTTCTCTTAATTCACTCAATTTTCTGATGTTTCCTTGTTTTTATTTCATGAAATAATCTATTATATTGAATGATTTGTTTACTATAAAAATTTTGAAAAAATTAATTCATTGTAAAAGAAATAATGTCTCTTTTCAATATTATTAAAGAATTTTCCAATTTGTTGATCAAAATTTGATTGGTTGCAATTTCAATACTAATAAGTTGTACTCCTAACCTGTTATTTCGTTCAGGAATGTCAGTATGTGCATTCTGGCGAAGTAGCAAACGTCGGACTGGACTTATTGTAGAACTTGTGTGTTTAGGAAGAATGCCTCGTAGTCTGCACTGAAGTAAAAAACATCTTCTGTTATATTCTTTTGCTAATTTCATTTTCGTATTTGACCATGATTTGAATTTCTTCACTGTTATTATTCCAAATGTTGTTCTTATATCTTCGTAGAACCCCATGTCTATAAATATAAGAGGAGGATAGTCGCTGACTAGTTTAGAGGATATCTATTTGTAGGGACTGCAGCAATGTAAAAGGAAACTCTTTGAAGTTTTTCCAAGCTTTCGGAATCTTTTATTCCATCATCAGGGAGAATCTGTCGTGAGAATGATTACATAGATGTTGATAATACGATATAAGAAACATTGAAAATGATGCTATTTGTTAAAAAATTATAAAAGTTGATACATTTTTGAAGTTATAATTAAATTTCTGAACGAAATGACAAATCGGTGTCACTCATTTTTTTTATATTCAAATTGAAGTTTGACATTATTTCATTACGTTAAATTAATTTGATTTTGTGTTATTTTATATCAAGTGAAAGTAAAAAAGAATAAATTTCACTCAAATGGCTTATATCTGTTTTTTTATTGATGGAATTATTGTCTTGATTACGTTTTGGCCAGTTTGGATGTTGTCTCTCTTTTCAGTAATGTTTATCTTGATATTTGCCTTAGGGCAATAGATAAAAATTGGGACCGTATCAGCAGACATTGCACCATTGAAAAATATTACTTTTCCAACTTGATAAAATTTCTCTTTGAAAATAACTATTTTTCATTCAATGGAAAATATTTCAGACAAACTTTTGGAACTCCAATGGGATCTTCAATCTCACCTATTCTTGCAGCTTATGTTATGGATGAATTGCTAGACACAGTGATTCCATTACTCTCTTTTAACTTATTTTTCATCAAAAAATATGTGGATGATATAATATTAGCTTTACCTAATAATGGTATAACAGAAATTTTAGATACTTTCAATAGTTACGACCCATTCATTCAATTCACAATCGAAACAGAAGACTCAGATCTTTCAGTACCTTTTCTTGATACAAAAGTTATACGATCGGTTGATAACATAATATTGATTGATTGGTATAGAAAAGCATGCAGTTCAGGCAGGCATATGATATTCTTTTCTTATCACAAATTTTCGATGAAAGTGAATTTGTTAAAACAAATGAAGAACAGAGTAACTCAAAATTTCTGATATATCTTTTCATAACAAAAATTTGAATAAACTTCAAGAACTTTTCATACAAAATTCCTACCCACCATCTTTAGTCAAGAAAAATTTTATTTAGCACATCCTTATCAGAAAATGAAATTATAGGACAAAATAACAATTCTCATAATGAACTTGTTACAGATATGAGTCAAGTTTTTTATGCCTCGTTACCTTATATAAAAGAAATAACACCTAAACTGACCAGAATTTTTCAATCTTTTGAAAACATCAAAATTGCAAATAGAACAGTTATTTCAATGAGACAAATATATTCGAAAATAAAAGACAAAATTCCTATTTTATCACTCACAAATGTTGTTTATAATATCCCTTGTAATGATTGTGATAAGAATTATATTGGCCAAACAAAAAGACTATTAAAAGACAGAATCACTTCTCATAAGAGTGATAGTAGATTACACCCTGAGAGATGTGCTTTAGCTAAACATGTCAATGATTGTGACCACCAGATGAACTACCTTTCAACAACTGTTCTAGCAAGAGAATCACATCTTTCAAAAAGATCTTTTTTAGAAATGGCCTTTATTTATCAAGACAATAATTCCATCAATAAAAAAACAGATATAAGCCATTTGAGTGAAATTTATTCTTTTTTACTTCCACTTGATATAAAATAACACAAAATCAAATTAATTTAACGTAATGAAATAATGTCAAACTTCAATTTGAATATAAAAAAAATGAGTGACACCGATTTGTCATTTCGTTCAGAAATTTAATTATAACTTCAAAAATGTATCAACTTTTATAATTTTTTAACAAATAGCATCATTTTCAATGTTTCTTATATCGTATTATCAACATCTATGTAATCATTCTCACGACAGATTCTCCCTGATGATGGAATAAAAGATTCCGAAAGCTTGGAAAAACTTCAAAGAGTTTCCTTTTACATTGCTGCAGTCCCTACAAATAGATATCCCCTATATATATATATATATATATATATATATATATAAAATTAAGTGAACTAGGACATTTATTTGAAACTAATCAAACAAACCTCCTAGCGGAGCTGGTTATAAGAGTTCACGAAGCATCGAAATATCAACATCTACCCCAGACGGTAATTGTTCGAAATGTTAATTTGTTTATCACAATCGATGGAAATTGATAGACAGACTGTTTCGCCCTTATCGGGGCTCATCAGTATCATCCATCCACCAAGAGTGATAACCAAACCAACATTTCAAACGGTCATACATATTTCTTCTAGTAACTCCATGACATATAAATATGACACAACGCCACCAGTCGGAAACAATTGAACCACATCTTTAAGAACAGAAGAAAACATTTCGACAACGAGAACTAGTACGTCCGGACACCCGAAGGTGGCTACCATATTCGCTAAGCAAGAGTAAAGCTGACACATCAATTTCGATGTGATTCAACATTACACACCGCAGGCAGCAATCGCCCCGAATTTTATCGCAATGGCAAATGAATATAAGTAAGAATTATTCGTGTTAAACGGAAAACACGCCCGTGGTTATAAAATTAAGTGATCTAGGACATTTATTTGAAACTAATCAAACAAACCTCCTAGCGGAGCTGGTTATAAGAGTTCACGAAGCATCGAAATATCAACATCTACCCCAGACGGTAATTGTTCGAAATGTTAATTTGTTTATCACTATCGATGGAAATTGATAGACAAACTGTTTCGCCCTTATCGATGCTCATCAGTATCATCCATCCACCAAGAGTGATAACCAAATCAACATTTCAAACGGTCATACATATTTCTTCTAGTAACTCCATGACATATAAATATGACACAGTGCCACCAGTGGGAAACAATTGAACCACATCTTTCAGAACAGAAGAAAACATTTCGGCAACGAGAACTAGTACGTCCGGACACCCGAAGGTGGCTACCATATTCGCTAAGCAAGAGTAAAGCTGACACATCAATTTCGATGTGATTCAACATTACACACCGCAGGCAGCAATCGCCCCGAATTTTATCGCAATGGCAAATGAATATAAGTAAGAATTATTCGTGTTAAACGGAAAACACGCCCGTGGTTAGAAAATTAAGTGAACTAGGACATTTATTTGAAACTAATCAAACAAACCTCCTAGCGGAGCTGGTTATAAGAGTTCACGAAGCATCGAAATATCAACATCTACCCCAGACGGTAATTGTTTTCCGTTTAACACGAATAATTCTTACTTATATTCATTTGCCATTGCGATAAAATTCGGGGCGATTGCTGCCTGCGGTGTGTAATGTTGAATCACATCGAAATTGATGTGTCAGCTTTACTCTTGCTTAGCGAATATGGTAGCCACTTTCGGGTGTCCAGACGTACTAGTTCTCGTTGCCGAAATGTTTTCTTCTGTTCTGAAAGATGTGGTTCAATTGTTTCCGACTGGTGGCGCTGTGTCATATTTATATGTCATGGAGTTACTAGAAGAAATATGTATGACCGTTTGAAATGTTGGTTTGGTTATCACTCTTGGTGGATGGATGATACTGATGAGCCCCGATAAGGGCGAAACAGTCTGTCTATCAATTTCCATCGATTGTGATAAACAAATTAACATTTCGAACAATTACCGTCTGGGGTAGATGTTGATATTTCGATGCTTCGTGAACTCTTATAACCAGCTCCGCTAGGAGGTTTGTTTGATTAGTTTCAAATAAAAGTCCTAGTTCACTTAATTTTATAACCACGGGCGTGTTTTCCGTTTAACACGAATAATTCTTACTTATATTCATTTGCCATTGCGATAAAATTCGGGGCGATTGCTGCCTGCGGTGTGTAATGTTGAATCACATCGAAATTGATGTGTAGGCTTTACTCTTGCTTAGCGAATATGGTAGCCACCTTCGGGTGTCCGGACGTACTAGTTCTCGTTGCCGAAATGTCTTCTTCTGTTCTGAAAGATGTGGTTCAATTGTTTCCGACTGGTGGCGCTGTGTAATATTTATATGTCATGGAGTTACTAGAAGAAATATGTATGACCGTTTGAAATGTTGGTTTGGTTATCACTCTTGGTGGATGGATGATACTGATGAGCCCCGATAAGGGCGAAACAGTTTGTCTATCAATTTCCATCGATTGTGATAAACAAATTAACATTTCGAACAATTACCGTCTGGGGTAGATGTTGATATTTCGATGCTTCGTGAACTCTTATAACCAGCTCCGCTAGGAGGTTTGTTTGATTAGTTTCAAATAAATGTTCACTTAATTTTATAACCACGGGCGTGTTTTCCGTTTAACACGAATAATTCTTACTTATATATATATATATATATATATATATATATATATATATATATATATATATATATATATATATATATATATATATATATATATATATATATATTTATGAATAAAGTATAAACTTTAACATAAAAACACTTGGCCTATGTTTCACCATATAAAAAATATTAAGATACTGTATTTAGCAGTACCGAAAAGTCGACATGTTTCGAGTTATGAACTCATTATCAAGACAGACTACAGGAGAGTATTACATCCTATTTTATAAAACAGACAAAAGCAAAGGTGATACCTGAAAATCAATTTGTTCGTTTACAAGGGGTAATTGACTATTATGGGCGGAACTTATTTCGATAATTTCAAGAAGGTCAAAGCGCTTTCCTTTGTTACCTGAATGTAACAATTTGGTTTTGTTGAAATCCAGGAAGTGATTGAATTTTATACAAGGTTCAGAGAAGCCAGTGGTATTTTTGTTTTGTAAAATTGACTTTTTATGTTCTTCAACACGAATATTTATATTCCTTCCTTCTGTCCAATATAGAAAGCAGGACATTCGTCGCAAATTATTTTGTAAACACCACTGTTTTCTCCGATGTTTGATTTTTCTTTATTATTGACCAAGAATCACTTCAAGTTTCTTTTATTTGTACAAATTGTTTTAACGTTATTTTTCGATAGTCTGTTACAAATTTTGCTACTCAAATTAGGCACATAATTTATTGGGAATTATTTTTGTTCTTCATTAATAGTTTGCGTGGGGTATATTGAATGCAACAGATACTTTATTCGTTTTTTCCAATAAGCTTGCCGATAAGACTGTAACCGTTATTGGTGGCTAATAATTTAATTGTATTAACTTCAGTTTGAAAATTTGTTTCCGATAATGGAATCGTGAACAACCTATGTATGAACGAATGAAAAGCAATGAGTTTTATTTTAATGTGTTGGTTACTGTCGCTGTGAATTAAAGTATCTGTGAAGGTTGGTTTTCTATATATGTTGAAAGTAAGAATTCAAATTCCTAGCAATCTGAACGTCTAAGAAATTCAAGGTACCGTTTTCGTTTTCTACTTCTTTTGTAAATTGAATCGAGTTGTAGAAAGTATTTATATATTTAAGGAAATTATCTAACTGCCTATCTGTACCGGTCCAAATACAAAAAATATCATCTACATAACGCCTCCATAATGAAACGTTAGTAATTAAATAAATAGGTATCTAAATATTTTTTATGTTGTGAAACATAAGCCAAGTGTTTTTTATTTTAAAGTTTATACTTTATTCGTTATGATTTTCACCAAGTGATGTGCGAGAATTCAATTTCAGTTATATATATATATACATATATATATATATATATATATATATATATAAATATATATATATATATATATATATATATATATATATATATATATATATATATATATAAATATATATATATATATATATATATATATATATATAAAGCAGAATTCTTCGTATTATTCTATTCATTTGCTACCTGTAAAAGGGATAAAATTGGAGCGCTTGTTACTTGCGGCGTGTGGATGTTGAATTACATGGAATTGATGTATCAACTTTACTCTTGCTTAGCGAATATAGTAACCACCTTCGGGTGTCAGGACGTACGAGTTCTCGTTGCCGAAATGTTTTCTTCTATCTGTAAGATGTGGTTCATTTGTTTCCGACTGGTGGCGCTGTATATATTTATATGCCATATAGTCACTGGAAGGAAAATATAACGCCGTTAGAAATATTTGGTTGGTTATCACTTTCGATGGATGGATGATACTGATGAGCCCCAAATAAGGGCGAAACAGACTGTCTATCATTTCCATTGATTGTGATAATCAACTTAATGTTTCTAACATACACCATCCAAGGTATATGGGGGCATTTCGATGTTTCGTGAACTCGTATAACCAGCTCCGCTAGGAGGTTTGTTTGATTAGTTTCAAATAAATGTCGTAGTTCACTTCATTATATATATATATATATATATATATATATATATATATATATATATATATATATATATATATATATGCATATTGAAGTAAAGTAGTAAACTAGCAGATTTATCCGAGACTAATCAAATAAACCACGAGTTGGCTATACGAGTTTACAACTCCCAGCTACCTTTGACGGTAAAGATTAGAAATATAAAGATAGTAATCATAATCGATGGAAATTAATATCCAGCTGTTTAATCCATTTTGGGTCTCATCAATATATTTGAATTGTTCTAGCCTCTGTTACATTGTTTCTCATTTTCCGTTTGTTTAGCAATAACAGGCCATTTTCCTTCGAAACCCAACTCTACTAAGCAGTTAATGTTTGTTCACGATATTCGTGACTTTCTCAGAACTTTTGAAAGATTGGCGTTTATGAATTTTCGAAAAATTAAAAATTCAAAAATATACTTCTATATACTGTAAAATGTATGTACCTATATATTGTTTTGCGCCTACGGCCGTTTCCAGTTAATAATTACGTGCTAGTCAATCCAATATCAGCAGTCAAGTCTGCTAATATTAGATGGTAAGGGAAACCACAGAAACGCTTATCCACATTGCGCAAATTGGGTACTTAATTTTTTGATTTCACTAGGAATTCATGAAAAATTCAAAATTCAAAAAAAGGAAAACGATACATGTTTTCGAATATTCAACTATTCTTATATTTATCAGCATTGTTTGTTTAATATTTCAATTTGGTGAAATTAAAGTTGAATTAATTTTTACGGTTATTAGCGACGGAACAGTTTCTGTTAACATATCATGAAAATTATGTTCAGTACAATAAAATAAATTAATTATACCTTATAGAATAAACCAATATCTTTCATATAACCACTTAGATTTTGTACATTACATGAGTTACCTAACAATGATGGCATGTCTTGTGGGATCTTATGTGTGAGCCGTTAGTTATGAAATATTGAGCAGTCTAATAGAAAATGTTTCACACTCAGTTGTACATTGCAATGCTCGCATATTGGGTTGGCACTATGTTTTATAAGATGCTCGTGGGTCAGCTTTTTGTGGCCAAATCGAAGCCGGGTTATAACTACTTGGGTATGTCTTCTATTCGTTCTAGGCACCATTGGTTTAATGTAGGGTTTGGTGGTTTTAAGTTTAGATAAAGATGCTTGCCACTCACTCTGCCACTTATCGAGAACACATTTTTTGAAGTAAGCTTTCACATCACATATGGAATCCATTGAGATTCCACTGAATTATTTTGTTGAAATTATTGAAAACGAAGAGATAAGGTAAATGAGTTGAAGTATTAAAAACAGTCCAGTGATGAGTCGCTTTCTACTTCGGTACTGTCGTTTCACATTCCAGTGAGTAACTTCTTTTTTAGTTTGGTGAGTCTTGTTTTAATCGATCTTTCTGTTAGGAATGGATAAATGGTTGTCAACATACGTATTAGGGCTAAAAAGTCACTAGTATACTCTTTCACAACGCTTATTGGGTCATGGGATCCCTGAATATTGTCAAATAGGATTGCTACTTGATTGAAGTTCAAAACCAGAGTGGGAATCGAACTATCTATAACAGTTTTAGCAGGTTGGAGTAATTATTCGTTGGGTTTGCTTGATTTGAATTTTTTCGTTTTATCAATAGTTTGCGGTTTCGTGAAAAGTGAGATTTCTGTTGAGTTTTCATCGGTTGGTGTAAGAATTTCATTTACAGGTCGTTTGTTAGAGTTTCCATCATTGTGAGACAAGTCAACTGATTCTTGTGGGATGGATCTGGGTTTGGGGTCTGGATTTAGTTCCATTTTGTTTTCTTCAGCATTATGTTCAACATTCGGAGTTAGTTCCTGAATCGCTGATTCGGAGGATATCTTGCATTGAGAAGCTTTGTGTCCAGGTTTTTTGCATGTAAAACATGCAGGGTTATCCTGTGAGACGAATATTCTGTAGGATGTGTTGTGGAAAGTGAGATCGATGAATTCGGGTATTTCGATATTATGGTTGTTGATGTAGACTTGCCGTCTAAAACTTAAAATGTGGTTATATTCGGGTGATGTGGCATTTATTCTCAGAAAAGTTATGGGTGACATTAGTTTCAAGTATATTCTCTGTAGTTGGGTTTCGAGAATTCCATGTGGTATCGTTGAGCTGACATTCGAGAGGACAATTCGTTCTGTTGGTGTTATCAAGCGTCTTGCATGTATTAATTGACCATTGACCTCAATAGTTCCATGGTTTTTGATAAAATTATCGACTATTCCTTTGTTTGCCAAGTACATGCAAATTCTTTGATTTGAGAGTCGAGATGAAAATATGATGTTTTTTGGTTGTATAATGGACCCTAATGGAATCAAGTAATCTTGAAGACGGGTATTTTCGATTGCATTGAAAATAATTGCTTGTTCTTTGGAAGGAAATAACTGTTGAGTGACGACTGCAGAGTAGCTTTTGGAAGAAGATGGTCTTTCCTCATTAGTCTTTGAATTTTGAGAACTACTGTAGTCAGTAGACTCCATGTTGTTGTTTATAATTTGTCGATATTGTTTATAGAACAGAATTCTCGAGATGCACTGAAATTAAAATTAAAATACGTATCCGATAATTATTATTATTTGTATGTTTGGTTAGTGCTTCGACCTGTGTTTTTGAATACCTATTTTTGTGCTTTTAATATTTTTTTTTAATTTTGGGAAGATTTTAATGCAGTTTCCAGCTGTAGATAGCTTTATTCAAGAGGAAAGCTTATATATATATATATATATATATATATATATATATATATATATATATATATATATATATATATATATTGATATGGTTTATTTATTTGCAATATTAATATAGAAATATATGGTATCATATAAAAATAGAATTGATCAAAGAAAGGAAAAACTTCAATAAACTTAAGCAGATATTAGTAAATGATAGATGAGTAAATATATACATGTATACCTTATCAATGATAAGATTTGAACATACGAAAAGAAATAATTATGAAAGTTGTTAATTAATGTAATGATGTCCTTGAAATTTAATTATAAATATTCAATATCAACTTTTAAAAACAATAATATATGAGAAATCCTTATAGAATGTCAAAAACATAAAATGTCATTAATCGTTGGAAAGAGATATCAAGTAATTCGATAAAAATTCATTAAATATCAAATATATATGAAAATACAAGTAATAGAACTTTTTAAAAGATTAATTAGAATAGATTAATTCAAGATAACAGACTTAATTTATGTAGAATACATTTGTTTCAAATAGAAAATTGCTTTAGAATAATATAATAATGGAGAATTTCAAGTTAGGATATAAAATAATATATATCGAAGTGTCAAATTTTTAGTGCAAAATGATCAGAATATTATGTAGTTGAGACTAACTGAATTATTCAGTCCAGAAATATGTTTTTATTCCAAATTTATTAAAAAATTAAACAAATGTCATTGAATTCTTTTAAATATAGAGTTTGGAAAATTTCAAATTATTAGAAAGAAACTGTTATTAAAAAAATCAATTTCCAAAATTATTGTATATTTAATTGAATTGAATGATATAGAAATATTTACATTACCTGTTATTATAATATTTAAATTATTATTAAATTAATTGCAAAGGAAGTCAGAATTTTCTAGAATGTATTACTCAGGCAATTGGATTTATGAAAATAATAGAGTTTATATAAGAGGGTAGAGCACACTTCCTGAAGTCAGTTCCTAAATTATCTCAGACGAAGAATGATTGTTAGTTGATATCTCATTCCTCCATATTGTAAAGGAGAAAAGTATAACGTATCATAGAAGCTGAAAGTTATAAAATTGCAATAAATCATCAATTAAAGTGATATATAGAAGTAAATAATACCTGTTAATGAAGAAAATGTTAAATTAAGTGGCGAAATTGTGAAAACCTGTTGTAAGTTATAAATACAACAGAAATATAGTGAGGTTGAAAAGTAATACCAGAATCCAGAGAGTCGCAGAACGGAGATGAAAGCAGAGAAAAGAAGATAGAGAATTTATTGGACCCATCTTGAAGATAAAATAACCATAAGTGAATTCGAAAATCGAAAATTTTATAACAATTTATATTGGCCAATTTGACTATATGATATATTTGCAAATATAATAAAAGGGGGATAAATAAAAAGGTACCATTATCAAAAATTTAGTGATTGTTATTGTTAAAATTAAAGTAATTTGTATGTGATAAATAATGTTAATAAATTTGTTAAATTTTTAAACATTTGAATTTATTGAAGTTTTTAATTAGAAAGTCAAAGTATTATAAAAGAAATAGAGTCAATTTCAGAAAAAGAGAACCTTCCCTGAGAATTAAATTAGAGTCAAATCAAATCAAAATAAACAAATATCAGATTCCAAAAATTTTAAAGGCGCTTAACATAATTTATTCATATATTGAATAAATATACCAGATCATATAAAAATAAAATTAAATAATCATATTCAAAATTAAAGTATCACTATTTATTCTTGAATAAATAAACAAATAGAGGCAAATCATAATATATATATATATATATATATATATATATATATATATATATATATATATATTAATATATATATATATATATATAGATATATATATATATATATATATATATATATATATATATATATATATAGTACAGAAAAGCCAAACGCAGAAAATCGCAAACACTGTCAAATTAATGAACTACAGATCTTAAAAAGATTAATCTTTATATATAAACATGAATCCTTATCCCTTGGTCCCGCCATCACGCTTGAACGGCTGGGCCGATTTCACTAATTTCTTTTTTGTTGTGTTTTTTATTGTCAGAAAAAGGTTCTCATGAAAGAAAAAATTAAGAAAATTGGGCAGGAAATTAGAAAATCTCTATATATAAAAATGAATCCTTAATTCCCTTGGTCCCGCCACCACGCTTGAACGCCTGGACCGATTTCAATAATTCTTTTTTTGTTGTGTTTTTTATTGTAAGAATAAGGTTCTTATGAAAGAAAAAATTGAGAAAATTTCGCGGGAAATTAGAAAATTTGAGAATAATTGAAAACAATATAAAATTATTTCTAAAAATTTTTTTTTGTTGTGTTTTTTATTGTCAGAAAAAGGTTCTTATGAAATAAAAATTTAAGAAAATTGCACGGGAAATTAGAAAATTTGAGAATACTCAACCACCATATAAAATTATTTCTAATCTATGTCATTTTCATTTTGTCATGACTTAGAAAAGAAAAATTCATATTACTCTCAATAGATCATTAGGGATTCTACGATAAACCCCTATTTTTGCATCGCGATTTTCATTTTTTTTTATCTACAGATCCGCAATAAGGCTGCAAAATGCCAATCGAAACTAACAATAGTCGGTTTGAGAATAGGTCGTAATATATTTTTCATACTCCCAATGATTAACATTTTTGCCGGGTCAGATAGATTGATAGATAGATAGTTAGATAGATAGATAGACAGATAGAAAGATAGATAACTAGATAGATAGATAGGTAGATATAAATCGGCAGATAGATGAATAGATAGAAGGATAGATAGATAAAAGTAATTTATATGGCAGAACGTTTGCCCGGTCAGATAAATTGATAGATAGATATGCAGATAGATAGACATATAGATAGATAGAAAGATAGATAGACAGAATGATAGATAGAATGAAAGATAGATAGATAGTTAGATAGATAGAAAGATAGATAGATATATAGTTAGATAGGTAGATATACATCGGCAGATAGATGAATAGATAAAAATAATTTATATGGCAGAACAACGTTTGCCGGGTCAGCTAGTAGGTTTATAATTTTCATATACGTGCTATATATTACTACTATGATTTCAAGTTATAAATATATATGTATATTTATATATATATATATATATATATATTTATATATATATATATATATATATATATATATATATATATTTATATATTTATATATATATATATATATATATATAATATATATATATATATATACTATATAGTATATAATATATATTATATATATATATATATATATATATATATATATATATATTTATATATATATATATATATATATATATATATATTGCTTATTCACGATTGTTTGTTCTTTGGTTTGGTAGGTTTTTTTAACATATCAAATTGGTTTTTGCTTACACATTGTTTATTCATTGTAATATTTCGGAAATGAATGTACAATGTGCAAGTTGAAAACCATTTTATATGTTAAAACAAACTACCAAACCTCAGAACAACAATACTAAAATTATAATTAAAGGGTTCAAGAGAATTTACTACAACATAAATTCAAATATACAAAATATATTCTCAAATTTTTAAGTCACGTTATTTTTAGTCATATTTTTCCATGGAGAAATGGGAGTCAAGCTTACAACATGTGATCCTAAGAAAATGGAGCCCTATTGAATTCGAACAATCACGCAGTTTGAGTACATAGAAGTTACAGTCCCCTGCGTTATTTCCTGTTATTTAAATGGGTATTCAAGCAAATACAAATGCTTTCAAAATGAATAATTCCATTTAATAATCCGATGTTGATATCACTCCCAAAGAATATCCTTATTGCACATAATATACTATAAAGATAGATAGATTGATGGTACTCTACTCTAAAAAAACTTCAAATTCAATGTGCTCCAACGTTTCAAAAAACTTCGTGTGCATGGGAGCTGTATTTTCAATTATTCAGGCTGAAATGAATTATCCTTCTTATCCTTTATCTTTGTAGTGCCAATAGCTTTCCGGCGAGCATTCAAATCAGATAAAAACTTTGCTATCTACATGGCGTGATATTTCCCCTCCAGTCAAAGTTTTCACGAGAGATTTTGAACATGATAAACACAATTGTATGGGTTTCTATGTCAGCTCAGTTATAATTGTCTCCAAACGACGATATTGGACATACACGTTCTTCAAGGCAATTTGAATCATTTATGAACTAAATGACGGGAGACACAAAATACTTAATGTGGAATTCGTGAGCTCGAATGGAAACTGATAATATCTCCTTTTTTCTGAATATTTGATTAAGTCAAGTGCAATTACGTCAGAATTGGACATAAATAGTTCACAATACACAAACGCTACAGATGTTTCAATATACCTATGGCAAGTTCTAGATATAATTCTTCTACCTGGATATTTAATTTAATATGAAGTTTCGGATAAATTTCAAAAACATGTAAATTTTCAATTTGAGAAGACCATTACGAAACATTACAAAATTTTTCGTAGTTGCTACGCCTTCGTAGATCTAGATACCTATCCTTTGAAATAGCACTATTTCCAGGGCCGTGGCCAGCCTGCTTTCTAGAGGGGGCTTAACAAATTCTTGAGGGGGCTTGTTTTTTACATAGTAGGTACTTAAATATATATAAGTGAAAAAAAGGCAAGAATATACAGCTTTTTCTGTCTTTTTACCTAGAAAAGTATACTGGAAAACGAATATTCATTAAAAAACATTTTGGAAAAATAAAAACTTTATTCTAATAAAAAAAAAAGAAAAATTTTCTCATTGAAAACTATAAATAAATAAAAGAAACAGAAATAAAAAATATTTGAAAAAAATTAAAATGTACTTTCATTAAATATAAAGAAATATCTGGTATATTTTCTAGAGGGGGCTTAAATAATTACAGAAGGGGCTCAGCCTCCTCTGGCACCCCCTTGGCTACGGCCCTGACTATAGCTTATGTGTTACGTCGTACTGAAGGAATCTTGACACTGACTCTGAATTCAGGATGAAAAATTAAAATCTTACGCTCCAATACGCTGTCCAACATTTGCTAGTTGAATTATAAACACGCGTGATTACAGAGCTCCGTGACTAAGGTCGTAATTTTCGCTCGAAGTACATTGCGTCTAGAAGAGATTCGAAAGGAATGAATTATGGTATGAAAAACCACGTTTTACTAGCAATTCAATATAAAAATTTGAACATAATTTATTTTATAGAAAAAAAATTCTCGTAGTGCATCGCGTACCGAAGTACCACGCTTTGATAGCAAACCATAATAAAACTTGGAAAATAATTTATATTATTCAAAAATAAATGAAAATTCTCGAAGTGCATCGAGTACTTATAGCAAACCTGGTCGAGATGCGATTAGAACGCAATAGTCTAGTCGAAATGCAGCGCAGTTGAGGAAAAGAAATCCACAAAGGATAGTATTTCAACTTGAACTTCATCCACATAACAAATTTCAACGCTCCAACTGAGACAGCAGAAGCTGTGGATTTGAGCAAATTTTCGAAAATTACGAAAAACAAGAAATATCTACAAGAATTATCTGCCTCAAAACAAATTCCTGGTACTGATACAAAATATACATACATATATATATATATATATATATATATATATATATATATATATACATATGCGGGCTAGACCGATAATTTTGCTTTTGTTTTATATAATATTTCCCCGCGATAAATCTCCTCTTTGTAGTTTATTTCCACGGTCCAGGATCGCGCGGATGGCAATAATCGCCTCCGTGGTCATAGTTAGACCAATCTCCCAAACCGGAGAGATCGAACAATGTACCACAAATGTGGGATTGTCTTCCGAAGCAAAGGATTCTGCTTGTTGTTGCTGTTTCATTTCCAGGTTTTCCATCGCATACTTGGCTACGCCGTTCTGATGAGGACCAATGAGTCCGAAACACGTGTAAACGGCTGCTTCGACATATGCGGGCTAGACCGATAATTTTGCTTTTTAATATATATATATATATATATATATATATATATATATATATATATATATTATATATATATATATATATATATATATATATATTTATATATATATATATATATATATATATATATATATATATATATATATATATATATATTATATTATATATATTATATATATATATTATGTATATATATATATATATATATATATATATATATATATATATATATATATATATATATATATATATAATTATTTATTCGAATTGTTGTTGCCTGTGGTATATTTTTAATCTCTTGATAATTATTAGCAATAACAGGCTGGTTTTGAATTTAAAAAAAACTCGATTTTATTAAAAAGTTGGCGTTTCACTACGACATTTGCAGTTTATCAAAACTTTTGAAAAAATTGAAATCTCCTTGACATTTATTGATTTGAAAAAATTTGAATAGACTAAGACTGCTTTGTCTCGCTAAAATTTTCTTCCGAATGTGGTTGTTCTTTGTTATTTATTACGTGCTATTCAGTCTAATATCAACATTCAAAATTGTTATCATTAGATGGCAAGGGAAACCACAGAAACCTTTACCTACGTAATGTTCGAAAATAAAAATAATAGGGTAATATTTATCTAGCAACAAAGAAATTAGTTGCAGGAAAATATTAAAAAAGTAGAGCAGAATTATCGGTATAGAACGTTTATATGGAAGCAGCCGTTGACACGTGTTTCGGACTCTTTGGTCCTCATCAGAACGGCGTAGCAAAGCATTGGATTGAAAATTTGGAGATGAAAATAGTACAACAAATAAAAACTTCTGCTACGGAAGACAATCACACCTTTGTGGACTATTGTTTGAACTCTCCGGTTTGGGAGATTTGGTCAAACTCTGCTTTGCTACGCCGTTCTGATGAGGACCAAAGAGTCCGAAACACGTGTCAACGGCTGCTTCCATATAAACGTTCTATACCGATAATTCTGCTCTACTTTTTTAATATTTTCCTGCAACTAATTTCTTTCTTGTTAGATAAATAGTACCCTATTATTTTTATTTTCGAACATTACGTAGGTAAAGGTTTCTGTGGTTTCCCTTGCCATCTAATGATAACAATTTTGAATGTTGATATTATACTGAATAGCACGTAATAAATAACAAAGAACAACCACATTCGGAAAAAATTTTTAGCGAGACAAAGCAGTCTTAGTCTATTCAAATTTTTTCGAATCAATAAATGTCAAGGAGATTTCAATTTTTTCAAAAGTTTTGATAAACTACAAATGTCGTAGTGAAACGTCAACTTTTTAATAAAATTGAGTTTTTTAAGATTCAACCAGCCTGTTATTGCTAATAATTATCAAGAGATTATATATATATATATATGTATATATATATATATATATATATATATATATATATATATATATATATATATATATATATATATATATATATATGTACATATATAAATATATATATATATATATATATATATATATATATATATATATATATATATATATATATATATATATATACTTTCCAAAATCTTTTTCTTGCTTTTTTTTGAAGGTCTAAAACGGATAAAAAATCTACTCAAACAAATTCATGTCTCCTGCGAAAGAATCGTGATATTTAAATTCTGAATTCAGAGTCACAATCGAAAGAGCTTATAGTGCCATTTGAAATTTCAATGTTGATTCCTTCATCTTTGAATAGATGGCAACTACGAAACAAGTTATAATGTAAATCGATGTCTCCCACAAAGTAAATATCAACCTGTTCCTGAACTTCATATTGAACGATAGATTCAGGAGAGAAGTTTAATCTGGGACACCTGGTATATTATTGGTGTATTTCAATGCGGATGATATTTTTAGGTATTTATCCAAACAGAGGTTTTACCAACAATATACTCAAAATTGTTATCTTCAGAAAGCTTAACAAATTTCCAGAAGTACATAGGTATACCAGAACTAGAGTCAATTATATCCATATCCTATCAATTATATTATATATTCATATGAAGGAGTCATGAAAAACTCTTTTGCAGTAATGTACTATTTTTCATATGATCTTAATAATAATATCTCTTGTATATTCACTTAATACATCATGCCCATATTCGATATCAATAAAATATTTAGTTAAAAGAAAACGACTGCTACCTAGAATATCTTGAATATAGAATTTTGCACTTTTTTGATGTAATAAATTAGTTACGATCTGCAAAATTAAAAATAAATTGGCCTAATATTACAATTAGTATTAATAAATTATATTATTTATGTAGTTTAAATAAATACATATCAGTTCATAGTAATGTCAATATTTCCATAAAATAAAATTACTAGTTAAATTTATTTGTCAGTCATGGACGAAGTACCTATAGATAGTATTCTACTTGCATATAGGTAATGGCTATTATTGGTAAATTACAAAGCTTGCCATCTTCGTGAATAATAGCTATCATTAAATGCTTTTTTTTTTTAAAGAGGTGGGACGTGTGCCCTCTCACACGCGCCCGATCTCCGTACAATTTTGGCTTCGTCAACTTGGACATTTAGCAATCAATTTACTAAATGAGGGGAACCACTTAAATCGGACGCATACAAACACCCAGGAACACGGTGGGAATCGAACCCACCAACTCCGTCAACGAAGACGACATAGCGCTACCTATAACCTCTCCGCTACGTAGCCTCCCATTAAATGCTCGTTGAATAATATACTATTCTGGTTTACACGAAAACAAAAAACTTCTCGCCAAACAAAATTGAATCATTGAGTTTGACGTTCCACATCATAAAATTTCTTTTACTTAAGTACTGCTATCTATGAATATTTCGAAATGAATTGTCAAAAAGAGTACCTATTAGCTCTATGACAGCAGTGTGCGAAATATATCCATTGAGAATAACATTGTACTTCCTTCACTGGTATAAATAATCTTTACAAACATCACTCATTGAATATATAAAGTTATACTTTACAGAGCAGAGTATAAAAAAATGTATTTATTCTTTATTAAACTCATATAAGAATAAGTGAATCATTCATGATATATTTCACAATTGTATGTATTCATTCCATCAAAAATATTTGCAACCGTCAGTGGTCCAGATGGTTGAAATTGGGTGGTATGAATAAAAATGAGCATATAGTTTATACTCCAAGTGGTATGAATAAAAACCATAAGCAGATACTACGCTTGAGTAGGTACTTTTATGTACAATTTGCTGTGAGTATGTTCTCATTTTTGCTATGAATAAAAATTTGTTCATGCTCGTCAGGATGAGAATCTACTCCATAATTTTGGAGTCGGATAGTCATCCGACTTCGGTTTGACCGCGGCAGAGCTATGACTGAGTTCGTTCTTAATTTGCGTTCAAAAAAAAATTATAAACCTATAGAAGAAGTAAATGTGATCTTGACTTCAAAGCATTGTATAGATTTAGTAAAGAAAATGTCTAGTGGCTATCGTATAAGTTTTTGTGTGTAGAATCGGAAGAAACAAGAGGTTATACTTTACACTGAAAAAAATAAAAATATTTTTGAGATATGCGGGCGATCCAGGTTTTC
>JARQZK010005090.1:690000-702133 GCA_030704885.1 Cynegetis impunctata | reverse complement strand
AAATTATCATTTTCGTTCTTCATGGTTGAGTCCATATCAATCTAGAGTAAAGTTATAATAGTTAGTTGCAACTATAGCTATATACTATATTTGAATATTATAGGTAATACATGAAATTATACAAGATTAAATTTAAAAATCATGAAAAGATATACTAGTTGACCATTGACAATTTAATATATTACATAAAGAGAACAAGGAAAATGCTTCAATAATTTTAAAAAAAACCATACCTACGCCACAGTTTGCAAAGTAGACATCTTATGTCAGAAAGTTTGTATTCTAGCGGACGGGTTCTGCATTTTCGTGCTCTGCGGTGAATTGTTGGTTTCCAATATCTTTGGTGGAAGGGGCGCTCTGGGTTGTTTTATACAGATAGTTGTCCGACCAATGATTTATATTGGGGAAAAGTAAATACTGAATATATATGAAGGTGCTTGAAATATTTCGATTCTACTTCAGATCCCAGATCACACTTACAAGTATGGTCACAACCTGCAATAAATGATTATTTTTCAAGATGATGTTGAAATAGTGTAGACCGTCAAATTTTAGTAAATAGTAGATTTTTTGTAAATACAATTTTCTTTTCAGTAATTTACTGAATTTACAATGGTATTTAGCAAAACAATATATGAGAAAGTTCCATTATTGAGCATATCTATTTCTTATAGCAAAATTCATAGTAGTTCGCGAAATAATATAAAAATTGTTCAAAATACAATATATTTATATATTTTCACTATAAGTGCTCGAAACACGCCATGTTTTCATTCTTTCGTCTCTTTCAACACTGTTCAGTGTAACTACTTATTTTTTTGAGATTGTATTCTGGCAAAAAAATATTTTCGTAACTTGTTTTCAATGTTATAAAAAACTAACGAAATTCAAAAAATACAGTTACTGTACTTACCGCCTTCTAACAAACTGCTTCCACAAAAATTTACTTATACACAAATAACACTTCAGCCGTTTGGCTGTTAGCGTTAGATAGATACTCGTATATTGTTAAGCGAATGGGGTGGAAATTTGGCATATTTACGTTGAGACGGTGGTGGTGCAGCAGAAATTCATCAATCCATTGATTCTTTGAGCATTGTCCCAATGCTCTCGGACATTGACCGAATGACCGAAATACATTCAGTGAAAACGCAGTGCATTGCTATGATGAACTATACATAGGTTAATGTTTTCAATCATTAATGTTATGCTATTGAACATAGCTTTCATTAAAAGAGGATTATGACAATGTGTCGTGATGATTAAAGGTACATAGTATTGATCAACTATGTAGTCATTATCTTGATGTATTTTTTCCACATTGCTCTGATGTAAATAACATTATAAAGATGACTTTTTTCATTAGATTAATGATTCAATTACATTATCATAATGACATAGATTTCATTATAACAACAATATCGTTGATTGATCAATCACAGAAATTCATTATTATCAATAAATTTTGGACATTGTCCTAATGAAAAATACGTTATGATAATGAATATGCGGTCAATCATTGGCAGTGATTGATATCAGGCTCATTATTATTTTCTGTGTAGACCGGCCATGATTTATGACCTTGAGCTGTCACCATCAATCAATTTTAATGGCTTTGGTTCAAGGGTTTCTACTTACATATTTAGAGAGAACAGAAAAAACTAAAAAAAACCGAATGTATTTTTTATTTCCGCATACAACTTTTTTACTTATCGACTTGAGTCAAGTCTAGATGTTTCCATAATGAGGTGACACAAAATTGACAAAAAAATGAATGTTCTTTTCTCAATGATGATTTTTCAACTTTGATCAATAAAATCATCACCTATTTCATATAATTCTCTTATTTTCTGGATCCTAGTTTTAATGAAAAACGAGAGTACAGGTCTTTATTTGGGCCAGAATATTATTATCAATGGATATCAACATTCAAACAACTATGTGTGAAAAAAAGAGAATTATATGTGTTCATATTCCAAAAAAAGGGATAAAATGAGAATAATGAATTCCGAGAAAAGGATAACTTCATTTTAAACAATAATAACATTGCAAACGTTGAAATCCTATCCAATGATTTGGAAGTTGTCATTTAAAAACTCTCTATTACTTTAAAATGAATTAAAGCCCCATCACGTTGGAAATACATACCTTCCATATTAATATCCGCATCATCTAGCAATATGGTAAAATATTCTGCAGGAATTCACCCGTTAGTGAATATGGTAGGATATGCGGTCCAAATAATCAGTTGTTGAAAACGTCACACCAAACATTGCAGGAGAACCTGGTTTGTGAATTCATTTGATTTATAGCGCACGGAATTTGTTCGGCCCAAACATGTAAAATTCTCAATAACGTCTACTCTGGTAAATTGAGCTCTTCATCGCTAAATAAACACGTGTGTATTAACCTACTATTGTGTGGTATTCATCTACCAAAATCCAATCGAGCAATTCCATTTCCCGCTTGTAGTCTCTGAACTTTCTGTAATTGGTGAGGAAGTAGATTTCTTTCAATCCTCGCCATACAGTCGACTGGGGAACATAAGTGGCATGACTCATTTTTCTTGCACTAATTTTTGGATTATTTTGATCAAGTTTTAGAATATTTTGCTACAAATCGATTTATCGTCTTTCATAACGTTAATTTTGTGCTAGTTGAAAAATTACCGTATTCTCGAAGGTAACTAAACATATTAGAAAAAATCCTGTCATTTGATCACCGCTAGCCAGAAAATCGGTGTACGTATTCTCTTCGGAAAGTTCAGAGACTATGTAAATATATATATATATATATATATATATATAATAATAATAATAATAATAATAATAATAATAGGATTTTATTCTCATAGTATTACAATATCTTATAATAAAAGAAAACAGGTCAGAAATAATCGAACATATCATATTTAGGTTCTACAAGCATCAAAGTAATCCTGAAGACAGTAAGGCTCCAGTTTTATCAAAAATCTGCGGATCGCCTCTTCAAAAGGTCGCAGCCGAGAAATCGAGCGGAACTCGCGCGGTAGTGCATTGTGAATTTTCATGCACATGTATGATGCACAGTGTTGTGAGGTAGTTAAGGCGAGCCGAGGCAGGAGATAGGAATGAGTGCGCCTAGTGTTATTATGATTTTCAAAATCAGTGAATAGTTCACTATGCCGCGGATGAACATAAGGCACCTGAACAAGTACAAGCCCGTAACTGTGAGAAATGTTATTTTCCCTGAAAATGCCCTACAGGAAGATCGATGTCTCATACGACACAAGCTTCTCAGTGCCATCTTCTGGGCCACAAAAAATCCTTGCAGAGTGAGGACTATTCCCCCAAAACAAGATCCCGTAGGCCAGGAGGGACTGAAAGTTCGAAAAAATATAGCATAAGCAAGACATCTATGCTAAGATGACACTTCAAGGCATTGAACGTATATATTACCGACATAAGTCTACTACTAAGGTGATCAATGTGTTCTCCCATTTTAGGTCAGAGGATAGTATTAATCCAAGAAATTTAGTGGACGGTTTAAGAGCTATGTCACCGTATGTAAGGTGAACATGACTAGATCCTAATGGGGAGTTTGCCCGAATTTGAAAATGTAAACACTCACACTTATCAAAATTTATTTTTAAGTGATTTTTCGAGCACCATTTCGCAAAGATATCGACCACAGCCGCAGACTCTGCCAGGGCGGTACCCAGATCGGAGGATTTCACGATCAGATTAGTATCGTCAGCATAGATTGTGATTCCAGTAGTCGAGTCGTGAAAAAGATTAGGGAGGTCATTAATGTATACGATGAACAGTAGTGGGCCTATGATACTCCCCTGAGGGACACCAGCATCCACTACCGCCTCGTCCGACACAAAACTCCGGCCATCAACAGTTAGCTCGACTCTCTGCCGACGACCACTCAAATAGGATTTTATAAACTGCAGTTGTTTATCACGAATTCCACAATAGTCAAGCTTAAGTAAACAGAAGTTCGTGATCAACGTTGTCGAATGCCTTGGTAAGGTCAATAAATAGGCCTATGGGTATAACACCAGCCTCCAAGGCATCAACAATGGACTGTATAAGCTGGAAAATAGCGGTCTCAGTGCTCCTACCACAAGGAAATCCATGCTGAAAAACACCAAAAACCCGCATCTTATGGAAAAATCTAACAAGTCTGTTAACAATAATTCTTCAAAGATTTTGGAGAAGGAAGGGAGCAGGCTTATGGGGCGGTAAATTACCAAGATCCTCTTGAGATCCTTTCTTATAGATCGGTTTCACAATGGCAATTTTCAAGGAATCAGGAAAAATTCCTTGAACAACAGAATTATAAATTATGAAAGACAATGGGCCAGCTATCACACAGATTGTTTCCTTTATAATACTCATCGAATACTATCATAGCCACTAGAAGTAGAGTTTTTAAAGTTTCGAACAACTGATATTACCTCGGCAGGAGACAACTGAAACATATAAAACGATTTAATCTCCTTTTTGATGGAAGCTTTACTTAAAGTAACCTTGCGCTGTTTAATTTAGAGGTAGAAGAAACACTCGTAAAATATTCCAAGAAGTCATTGACAACCGTCACTGGATCTCCTGAAGAAGTTTTGGATTTTATGGATCCAACACCTCTCAGTCTCTTATTATATTCCAAGTAGCCTTAGATTTATTAGTAGAGTTCTTAATAAACATTGTCATAGTATTTTCTGCTTTGAACTTTGAAGTGCCTCATCATATTCTTTTTTCTTTTTTTTATAAATAGATTTATACTCTGGCCTGACTCTACTAGCAGTATACAAAAAATTAAGTTGATTTTTTATTCTTAAGATGGTAGGATCAGCTGGGACTTTGTTGCAAGTCCTGCTGGAAATCCTCTTTGTAATAGGTGGAAAATGACGCTCAAACATTGAAACAAATCTGACAGAAAAGAAATCCCACATTTCATTGACACAGTGCCGTGGAAGACTATATAGTTCATCCCAGTCTACCTCACGCAGTTCACTTTTAAATTTGTTTACATCGTCTATCTCATATTTACGAAAGCTGATCGTCTCTTCTTCCAAATTATTACCTGTAGGTAAATCAAAACTGAAAAAAATTGCGAGATGATCAGAAAGATGCGGCTGTAGCATTTTTGGTAATATAGATTCAAAATTTGTTACAACATTATCGAGACAAGATTCCGAACATGCAAGGAATTCTAGTAGGGTCATGGATCAATGCTTTTAAGTTATGAGATTCCAGTGTACTCTGTATCAATCGGGCATCAATTTCGACACCTCTCAAAATATTTACATTAAAATCACCAAACGATACACAATTTGACATTCGGTTCATTTACTCAAACGCTCGATAGCCAACGAAAACCTCTCCAAGAAGAGATCCACATCGGCCAGAGGTGGCCTGTATATACAGAGAATAATAAGTTTTGACTGGACTATTAGCAATTCTACACTCTATTGCACTACATTCAAAGACATTAATTACACTTAAATTACATAGATCTGACCTGTTTATAGAATTCATATATTCTTTTGAGACAAAAATTGCACATCCACCATGTTTGTATTTAGGCCTACAGAAACTTGAGACCATAGTGTAGTTTAGAAACGAGTACTCTTTCAGCTGGTCCCTAGATTGCCAATGCTCAACAAATAATAAAAAGAAGGGCTTCTTATCCGTGATAAGCTCCTCCAATCCGTTAAATGAGGTACTGAGGACTGTATGTTCATATAGAAAAATTGTTACAGGAGATTTGTGCATACACTCTCACAATCATCAAGCAGATCTACTTGACAATTTCTGTTTTTTTGACCGGTCGAAAAAAATTTCTGAAGTTGAATTCTCTGAGTACAACCCCAGATGGCCAAAAATCAGGCTTAGAGATCTCGTTATATATTTCCTCATTTGGACAGCCAACAGAAAAAAAGCCGAGTTTGAGCCCTTCGTTGGCAGCTTCTTTTATATCGATTGCTTCAAAGTTCGGAATATTATCCATATATGACAGAATATCACTTTCCGACACCTCATTCCTGATACTCTTCCCACGTAATAAATCCATCTTTTCCTAATTGCTCCCTTAATTTATTCTTTTTTAGGTCGGTGTTAATGTTTAACAACCTGTTACAAACAATTGTTAACGTTACCTCTACGAGGTATTTTCTTAGCAGCTACAGTGGACCAAATTTGTTCAGCAGTATTAGGGGCAGTGTCATTGAACTTATTTTCATTTATTAGTAGTAATGTTTACATCACTGTTTTAATTTGCATTGTGGTGGGAATTGCTTTTGATTTATAAGACGTTGACGTTGGAGCTTGATAGTTGTTTAAATTAATGAGTTCGGGTCATTTTTGATCTTTGTGCAGCTTCTAAAGGCGAGCAGCAATATTTGAATCGGTTATACTACTCCCAGGAAGGATTGCCAGTTGCGGCACTCCTACCGGCATAGATCGTCGAAGTTTTTATCGGAGATTTTCTGTATGCCTGTGTTTTACTCTTGTCTTTCATTAGCGTTGTTTCGTTTCATGTTATTCATTTACCACATTTGCATTTAGTTTTTTGTTTGAATTCCAATATGGAGATATCTTTTGATTTAATTTCAGTTTCTAATACTGAAATTTTATACTATCAATAAAGACGCATTTTCCAACAAGGACTGCATTTTTTTCCTGAAGTTCTGTTATTATTTCATTAATAAATCATATCGAGATGAATCACTTGTAATGTCAGTAATTTTCAGCTCTACCATAGTTGTCTCTTCATTGACTTTATCCGTGACCAGTATTTCCGTAATTTCGGCATCACAACACTTCTTTAATTTCATGCTACAACTCGGATGAAAATACTTTAGTTGCATATACTGCATTTCAAGACCATTCTTTACATTTGAACTTTTTGCAATAACCACATTTAGAAGTTCAAGTGGCGGATCATTACTCGCACCGACCTTCTTATTCGCGGCCATATGATGATATATAATATATATATATATATATATATATATATATATATATATATATATATATATATATATATTGCTGCAGCGGTATTATTCTTTAAAATAAAATTATGCTTTTCTAGGAATAGGCATTACTCTTATTTCGTTTTCAAATGTAGCTCAATGAAAAAATATTGTGCTCATTTTTGTACACGAAGAGGTTCTTTGAGAGTGAGTCATTGATAATATCTTGTTCCATATACGGACCTGTGTTTTCGTTTCACGATAAGAATAGAATTCAGAAATTAATAGAATATGAAACAGGTGATGATTTTATTGATTCAAGTTGAAAAATCATCAGATAATAAATTTTTTTTTTCAATATTGTGTCACTTCATTATGGGAACATCTAGATTTGACTTAAGTCAGTAAGTACCAAGTTCTATGCGGAAGTACCAAATATATTCAGTCTCATTTAGTTTTTCTGCTCTTTCTAAATATGTTTATATAATTTTAAAATTATGATATGTTGTTTAGATTCTAAACATATTTATCAATTTTTTTGAAGCCGGTCCTCGATCAAGATTTGTATATATTAGACTAATAAACACTGTAGTGGAGCAAGAACATGCATACCAAGTATTACAAAAATGTATCGGCTTGTTCATAATTTATGATTTATTGAAAAAAAAGGCAACTTTAATAAATCACCCTGTATCTATAATTTTATTAATCGGTTACGGATATTTATAAGAGGTTGATAAAGAACCTTAGCTTTTATAATAGTTTTTTTAGTTTTATATAAGAAAACTATTGGTGCTACAAGTTTTAAAAGACCTCCAGAAAATACCAAAATACTTGAAGTTTCATAACATTGCATCCAAAACGTTTCCGTTACCGTATCTATAAAACCTTTGGTGTTGGTTACTTATAGTTTTTTAAAAGAGTTTTATAGCGTTCTTAAAAACCTCATTATAAAACTTTTACTCTTGGGGTTTTATAGCTTACTTCGTAAAACCTTACCAAATCTTAAAACACTTAATAAATATTCTACAGCTAGTACAAAACCTAAAGAATTTCATAAAACTTATAGGAATTTTATAAAACTTTTTCATAGAAGGGGCCGAAACTATATTTTTGAGGTAAAGATGTTTGATGATTTTTTTCCGTGTTTTCTTAATGTTTAATCAGTAATCGTGGTTATTGTCTATGATTTAATAATTGATTGTAAGTAAATAAATATGCCACAAGAGAGAAAAAATTGGAAAAAGGTTAAATCCAGTAGCAGCTTTTATAGAAAGTGCGCTAAAACCCGGGAGAATATTTTGCGAAGCACACCACCAAGTGATAAATCACCCACAACTAAATTTACCAAAAATGATATAGACTAAAACGCAGACTTTCCTCAAGAAAATATATTAATACAACACTCGTTTTAAAGCTAACATAAACAAAAACGACATTCAAAAGTGGGGTTATGCAATTGATATTTGACATTTGAGAACTGGTAGCTTTGAATTGATTTTCCGGTTTTTAGAAATATCTTTTCGGTAATAATCCCATAAGACACCTACGTAAGTTCTATAAAAGTTTTTAAGGTGTTTATTATTACTTAAAGGCACAAATAAAACTATAAGTTTTTAAAAAGCGAAATGGAGAACATGGCGTCCTTTTATATGGCGGCCATTTTTATGTTTGTGTTCGAATTGACATAAATATCCTCACAAAGAAGAAAAATATTGCATTTTAGGCAATATTATTGAAGCTTGAAGACGTATTTCTTCAAAAATATGGGATTGAGTAATGTTGGACAGCTTATTTGCAGAAAAAGGAATAATGAGACATAATTTTAATTTTCAGGTTTTTATAAAAATAAATTGTTAGAGAGCCCAAAACGGGGGCGCTTCAGTTTTAGGAATGGTAAAATGTAAAACTACTTGATGAATCTTTCGTGCCAAATGAAATTAAGTTCTCATAAAAAATTGCCAAATTATTTAAGTTGTTATAATAACTAATTGTTTAATATGTCATTTTCATAATATCAAAGTGAAAATCCAACTGTCAACTTTAGCATAGAAGCAGAATAATGATGAGAAGGACTTGAAATAGGACATATTGTGAACAAACAATGTAGAAGGAGATGAAGCTAAAAGGGGTGGTTTATTTTTGGTGTTTATAAACACTATAGGCGAGGATGTCTTAATATTAAGGTTTTATAGCGGTAACGAATAGTATATTCTGTAACAAGGTTAGAATGAAAATTCGATGCGAGTGGAAAAGTTCCGAGCGCGAGCCGAAGGCGAGCGTGAGGAACCACGAGCATCACGAATTTTCATTCTAACCGAGTAGCAGACTATACTTTCTCCACGATCAAAAATTTTAAATATATATTTTTACAAAAAACGCAATCAAAATATTTTCGGAAAAGGAATCCGTTTTCTTTGTTTGTTTCCAATCTATGAACAGTTTGTAATATTATTCATATTCATTCTTTGATTTTTTTGGTAGTAAACTCTCTAGTTTATTATTTGCACTCTCTGTAATTTCAGGTAGTGTATTTTCCATAGAGATATTACAGATAGAGGCGACAAGCCTCTGAAACTGTTAGCTCGGGTGAGGGAGAGAGAGAATCTGAAGGTTAGGCTGTATCTCTCTAACCACGCATTACTGGTACGCGTAGACAAGGACAGAAAAACCCTGCGATCGTCTCTCTCTTTCGCTCCCACTGAGTTTCGAGACTGACGTTGCCACTTACAGAGCGGCCTATGGTTTGTCGCCTCTATCTGTAATATCTCTATGGTATTTTCACATTCTGATTCTGAATCACTGAATAAATTCATGCTACTTATTATATTTTCGAATGAAAACGTGACAGCAATAATTTTGACACTTACTCAAATTTGCCACTACGATGACAATCAGCTGCGTCAAGGCTAATGTTATTATTGCTAGCCAGTGTGAGAATATTATTCTATTACAAGGGAGAGAAAGCAAATACATTTAAATTGCATGGGGGCAGAGGTGTTGCAGAATATTTCTTCAATCTCAAGAGAGAGAATTCCAGCATTCTGTAATCAAATTTGATATCAGAATTGGCGAATTCTGTGATGATCGTGGAGAAAATATATTCCTTGCCGCTATAAAGCCTATTTATGTTTTATAAAGGTAACGACAACGTCTTAGTTACAAATAAGTGGAAAGTGAAAGTTTTATATGGTACTAAAATTTAGTCACCGTTACCTTTATAGGATTCTCCATTTAAGTGCTATAGGGGTTTTATAAGAGTAACGAAAACGTTTCGCGAACAATTGATAGGTTCTTAGGTTTTATAAAATAGGTAATCGAAACGTAACCTTTACCATTATAAAACAAAAAATGTTAGTTGGGCATTGGAAACAAAAAATTTACGTATGTTGCCATAAGTTTATACTTTTGGCAACAAAGAGAAACATTCGGCAACAAAATGTTCCTCTATGTTCCTCCGGTGGAACTGTAGAACATTCACAACCTGGGAGATAAAGACAAGTTGAACTGCGGCTGTTGAATCATCAGATAGGTACAAAACATTCCCAGAATTTTATTCGAGGACTTTTCAAGGCTAACTGTAGATTCAGTTGAAATGTCCTTCAGGTCGTTGGTGCTCGACATATTATACTTCAACATCAGAGGACCACGCACTGAGGTACCGATGTACATAATATCTTGGGAGAGTGGTATACCCAAGTTTTTTTTTATCTCGAGGGACCTACAGTTTAACACCGGTTCCGAACGGCCAATGGGCTTGTAAACGATGTACCCAACAATTTAATCATATATATAGAATCACTAAATTCCGGACATACGCAACAACCAAGAGCAAGGTGGGACTCGAACCCACAATCCTCGGTTTACAAACGGCACAAGCGGTACACCTTACCGCTGGTCTACCGAGGCCTCCAATATACCAAGTTAATCGGTAGACAGGTTCAAGAAAACAATGACAGAACCATTTGATAAATATGAAATGTTTTTAGAAAAACTGTTACTAAGTAATTATATAACAAATATCCCTAAACAAAAGTTGCATCTGAAATCTACGTTTACATCACTTATTTTCTCAGAAATTGTATAATAAATCTTATTGCAGAAAATCCACAAACGCAGCTGATCATAATTATAAGGGGATTGTGGAAAGCAAGCTAATATTTCGCGAGTGTTCACCCTTTACTCCAATGAGTTGTTAATATTTTCAGATTATCTAGTAATACTGAAATATATATCTACTAAACTTCATGGATATTTATAACTCCCAAATCTTACTTCGTATTCGAACCCGGACCTAACGGCCACATCGCAACGATACCTCTTTTCCTTCAGAGGGATCACAACAGATTCTCAAACAAAATTTATTCTCATTTGATGCCAGGTCATCTACCACTAACAGACTTAATTATTAAAGACAATATATTCTGAACTAAGTGGATTGCAATATCGTATTCCATTATTCCCTTTGAAAATTTTAACTTGATTTGTTTAAAAAATCCAATTTTACGTTCCGCACAAGGTCTTTCTAAATTTCAAATAGTAGTTTCCTGTAACATATATCTCAACAAGAAAGTAGAAAACTTAATGTTACACTATTGAGGTTAAATCCTATCAATGAGAATTGAAATAAAAACACTTGTTGTTAAGAGATTTATACAAAATATATCACCTTGTTTCGCCTTTACCAGTGCCCAAACAAACACCGGTAGATGCAAGATGTGCGTCGAAATGCACTAAATTGGGCGTATACCTTTTAAAACAAGTGTTTTTATTTCGTTTCTCACAAAAATATTGATGTTACCGTATTATAATAAATGAAATGAAAATAAGCAGACAGCTAATCATTAAAATATATATTTCAACTGAGATTATGCAGATCACCATGGTTATTTCAATATATATTTCATTAATTTTTCTAATGGATATTTTTATGCTTACTGGGTGTTGTTTACTATTGTTAGTAGACAACGTCATTTTTCACTGCGTGATAAACAAAAAAGATTTCATTTATGAAGTTTAATATATACCTACTTAGAATAAGAAGGCAATAAAAACTTGAGTGTCAATTTTGGGTGGCTCTGTTGAACAATCCTTTCTTTTCTTCATTCTCTAGTAAGTGTTAGAAATACTTCACAGTTGTTTCTATCAGCTTCAATCATTCATATGGCAAAT
>JARQZK010005090.1:632500-685000 GCA_030704885.1 Cynegetis impunctata | reverse complement strand
GTATCATAAAAAAAAATAGAACAGAAAATTTTGTGTGAAAAAAAAATATTCAGGAGGATGAAAAATAGATGTTGTCCGATTCTCAGACCTAACCAATATGCACACAAAGTTTCATGAGAATCGGTCTGGCCATTCCGGAGGAGTTTAATAAATAAAAAATAGAGGTTGATCGTAGTGAGGTGAAAATTTGGGGTTGTATGTATTTTTGAATGCTGTATCATGAAAAAAATAGAACAGAAAATTTTTTATGAAAAATGAAAAAAAAATAAGGGGGATGGAAAATAGATTTTATCCGATTTTCAGACCTAACCGATATGCACACATAATTTCATGAGAATCGGTTGAGCCATTTCGAAAGAGTTTTACAAATAAAAATTAGGGGTTGATCGTATAGGGGTGAAAATCTAGGGTTGTATGTATTTTTGAATGCTGTATGATAAAAAATATAGAACAGAAAATTTTGTCTGAAAATAAAAAATTTAATCAAGGGATGGACCATCCTTAACATTCAGGGGGATGAAAAATAGATGTTGGCCGATTCTCAGATCTACCCGATATGCACACAAAATTTCATGAGAATCGGTCGAGCCATTTCGGAGGAGTTCAACTTCTAACACCGTGACACGAGAATTTTATATATTAGATATAATATATATATACACAGAGCTATTCAAATTCGAGTCTATGCATGCGAATTACCGATAACGGTAAGAGATAGAGGGTTGGTTCAATGGGGGCAAAGTAGCGTATTTCAGAGGATCATATGAATTCTTCTTCAGTTCTGGAGTTATACAGGAAAATTCGAAAATTCTTCTTTTGACTATATCTCTTTATTTTACAAAGATTTTTTTAAAATTCTGCCACTTTTCCATAGCAACTTTCTGTAGCCTTTCCAAATATCTAAATGAAAGGTACATACAGGGTGTCATACCCATTGGGTCTCCTCAACTTTTCATTTTCAAATACGGACTTGTATTATTTATTACATTTTTTTGAAATGCCAAGAGTCATGTTTCATATTGGCGTTTTATTTTTATCTAAATCATAAAGTGTTTTGGAAATATTGAACTAATACTTGACATTCTATACGTTATCCTATAATAAAGTTTTTTTAATTACAGCTGGAATTTCAAGAGAATTTTGAAATTTTACTGGTAATAGTTCAATATTTCCAAAACACTCTGTATTTCAGAAGAAAATACTACGACAATATGAAACATGACTCTTGGCATTCAAAAAAATGCAATAAAAAATACAGGTCTCAACTAAAAGTTGAGGGTGTCCCAATTCAGACGATACCCTGTATATAATTTTTATCCAGATATTTTGATAGCCAACAAAAAGTTGCTATGGCAAAGTGACAATTTGTTTAAAAAAACTCCTAAAATAAAAAGATATAGGTAGCCAAAAATAGAATTTCGAAATTTTCGATTTTTCCTGTATAATTCCAGAACTAAAGAGGCTAGATCCATATAATTTACCTCTGTAATATGCTACTTTGCCCTCCTTGAACCATCCCTCTATCTCTTACCATTATCGAAATCCCCATGCATAGACTCGAATTTGAACAGCCCTGTATATATATATATATATATATATATATATATATATATATATATATATATATATATATATATATATATATATATATATATATATATATATATATATATATATATATATATATATATATATATATATATATATATATATATATATATATATATATATATATATATATATATATATATAATATATATATATATATATATATATATATATATATATATATATATATATATATATATATATATTTATATTTATATGTATATATTTAATATGTCCCTCTTCGTGAACATTCTATTCAGTTCAATAGTACTTTACTTTCGGGAGGAATACGACTAAATAAATAATTCATATTACCTCAGAACCGTGTATCCATTTGGTGCATAGTGTTTGTCATTAGAATAATCGCAATGCCATCACTTTCACTTCATTACGTAGTAGGTTCCTCCCTAATTCAACATTCTCTCTGAAAACCATAAATAAAGATGAATGTTTTCTACGTGAGAAAGTTAAGTATGTGTTACCTGAAATTACATTATATTTGAAATCATTTCCGTTCAAAAATATAATTTCCAACACCTTCTGAAAGGTAAGCTACATTTTGAATGTTTTTATCGTCTGTTTCGAGGAACATTCAAAGTTATATACCAAAAGCAAAATCGTGAATCGAAAACATCTTGAAATTTACTACCAAACTAGTAATTCTTGTATCAGTTTCTACAGTCCACATAATTTCAATGAATTACATATACGAGCATATAAAGAATCTAGTCAAACCGGACAGAAAATATAAAAACCTTCAAATAAACTCAGATATCGAGAATCACGTGTCAGACATAAACAGGAGATATATAAAGAAACTGAGACTTTCTACAAATTGGCAATTTCAATCAATCAATGTCGCACAAATAAAAAGGGGTTGTTCAATAGGAAAAATAAGAAATTCTCTTTGGGACCATACGAGAGCGAAACGCTTTCATAAACAGTATTGCAAGAAAAGAAAACAAAAAGAGAACTAGCACTTATGTTTCTGAGGGAACCTCGAATAATCAAATTACTTTAGACGGAAAGATAATATCAACATCCCGCTTATATTGAACGAACTATTCCTATAAGAAAACGGGCTTTCCAATAAACGTTAGTTAGATGAAAGATCGTAATATACTCACATCTAGAATCAATTTCACTGATTGGACAGTTTTTTGAAGAATGATATAGGTATCAAAAAACAAACTATTTATTTCATCTATTGCATTTTGAAATTCAAACTAGATTTTCATGATTTGGGTTTGTTTTTTGAGAAAACAATTTATTAGTATTAAAACTTCGGCATTTAAAGCTATTACAAGCTCTAAGTTTCTTTGTTTCATAGGTTTGGATATCACTTTGACTGAGTGATAAAAATATTATGAAAGAACTTATTGAGTTTAATTCGGGTGACAAAAGTAAAACGTTTTTCATTCACTTTTCTTTACTAACCTTTCAATGGGTTAAATTGCTTTGAATTATTTTACTCTCATTATCAATTGCTAGTCGTATTTTCCCCGAAAATAATATTGCAATCTATCGAAAGTCAACAGCCAGGTGCGAGATTAGTTTTTGAATCCGTTTTAGATCTGCTGAAACTAAATTTTTCTAATGGCGACGCCCTTGTATATATATATATATATATATATATATATATATACAAGGGCGTCGCCAAGGGGGGGCAGGTAGGGGCAGTTGACCCCCCCCCCTAGAGAATCATGTAGTCAAATGCAAAGATATCGAAGTCCTAAGTCGGAGTTAAGACCAAATCCGACGCTAGCGTTTGCGGTGTACATAATTGTAATCTTTTGTCGAATCATTCTCTACGTTGATTGGCTTTTGTTATGGCCAGCATTGCTATAAATTGTGTTGTAAGGTTATATATTTTTTTGATACACTGTAAAAGTTGAAAAACCTATAGGTACTAAAAGTTGTTTGCTTTGATACCCATCAAAATGAACAATTTTTAGTACAGATTTTTCAAGTTTGAAGTTAGTTTGCTTTGCACCCACTGGAGTTAGTTTGGATAGTGATTCAAAAATCTTCGTATGGTATATAAAAGGGAATGGATTTTTCAGTTATCATTCTTGTACTTACCCATATGAAATATATTGTTTCATAGTGAATTTAAAAAGAAAAAAGTCTACCGGAAGAAGCAGTGACAGCGATGAGCAGGATGAAAAAGTTCAGAAAAAAAGAGAACAAAATGGAAACAATATCGCATGATTCTAGGTCGGTCACCACAAAGGGATATACTCAGTCTCAGGAACTGGTTTCGGACTCTTATATTGGCACAAGTCTTTATGATGATTCCAACGCTGACCTTCCGATGCCTTGCTCATCCAAAGATCTGGATTTGGATCATGATTCTTCAATAGATTACGGAACGAAAATTACAACGGTCGATTTATTGGACGAGCATCGTTGTTATCAACCGAAGAGAAGAAGGATTTGCTGTAAAACTGTTGGTCTCCTTCTTCGACATACAATTTTGCGGAAGGCGCCAAACATTCAAAGAGAAAATTTAATTACTCCTGGTGGGAAACGTTCACTCCAAGGTTGGCTTATTCCAGGCTCCAAAAAGGGTCCTTTTGTAAATGTTTAGGCATTTTTAGGGCCTATTGGGATCATTCATCATAAGGCCATTTGGTAAGTTCAAAGATGTTCACGTGCAGTGCAAACAGCACATGGAAACCCACTTCCATAAGGCGGCACTGGAAGCTGCTAAATCATTTCTCGGAAGTGTGCCTTTAGCATATATTATACTCCGAAGGTTAAGGTATTCTCGAGCACTTATACAAGCTGCGAATTGACGCGGGAGATTTGATTTTGAAGAAACACATTGAGCATGGGAAAAAGAATGCAAGCTATCGATCGGTTGATATTCAAAATGAAGTTATCAGCATTTGTGGAGAGGTCATCAGGGCAGACATTATGAAGAAAGTAAAAGCAACAGAAGCATACAGTGTGTTAGCGGACGAAACAGCTGACATTTTTGGCACTGAACAGTCATCGATAGGGCTGCGATATTTTGATGAGGAAATCAACAAAGTCTAAGGAATGTTTGTTGAGCTGAAAGGTCTGGATGCGAAATCTATTGCATACAGCATCGATGAGTTTCTGAAAAAGAAGACAATAATCTAAATAAATGCATCGGTTCTGGATTTGACGGTTGTTCGACAATGTCCGGAAAATACTCCAGTCGAAGATCTCATGGAGACTTGCGAAACTATCGCCGAGTTTTATGACTTACCGAACATAAAAAATGAAATCGAACTGTGGCAGCGATTGTGGTGTGATAAACCCAACCCATATAACAAATCTAACCGTTATTGATGTCCTAAAAGAGACAAAAACCTTCTTTCCTGAAACAGGAAAAGCGTTGAAAATTCTGATCGCTTTACCGTGCACAACGTGTACGGTAAAGCGATCGTTTAGCAGCCTCAGAAGACTAAAAACCTGGTTAAGAAGCACTATATGGGGGAATATCGCCTCAATGGTGTGGTCATGAAGAGCGTGCACAGAAAACTTATTAATGAAAACTTACAAGATTTTCAAAATAAAGTGTTCGAAAAGTTTACAAAAAACCCACGAAGATTGTGTTTTAATTTACTTAATGAAAAAAAGATCTCTTTCGACTTCTTTATTATTAAAATCTTGTAACTGTCAATGGACAATTTGATTGTCTCCAAATTATTTCAGTTGTATTGTTATTTTATTCTATATTTTGTCCCAAATTCTTTTTGTTCTATTATTAAGAATTTTGCTTTCAACTATTCAAAATTTATACTCTTTCCATCCTCCATATATCAACTGCCCCCCTCCTGAACCACCGGCTGGCGACGCGCTTGTATATATATATATATATATATATATATATATATATATATATATATATATATATATATATATATATATATATATATATATATATATATATATATATATATATATATATATATATATATATATTTATTTATATTGATATATATATATTTATATATTAATATATAAATATATATATATATATATATATATATATATATATATATATATATATATATATATATATATATATATATATATATATATATATATATATATATATATATATATATATATATATATATATATATAATTTAAATAGAGTTGTAATGCTTCTCAGTTAAACTTTCAAATATAAACAACGGTGAAGTAATGTATGAACAAGACAGGGCCCAATGCCCCTTTCGAGTATGTACCAACATGCATCTAACTCATATAGTCAGATTTCCAATATTGGGAAAATTAATGTCGGTCTTGCTATGCATTCCAGTATTGACTGCATCACGAGAGAGGTTTCAGTGCGATGAACAACATCAAAACACTTACCGCTCACTCCTGAAACCTGAAAATACTAACAACCTCAGGAAGATGAATGTAAAGGGGTTACAGCTACTGATTTGACACCACCTGTAAATTATTGGTTTGCGAAAACTATGAGACGTCCACGATTTTGAAACGTAAGAGTTTGTTGCCACTAAATTTGTGTTGGTGCCACTAAATATTTGTATATTATTTGCACCCCTGATATATATATATATATATATATATATATATATATATATATAATATATATATATATATATATATATATATATATATATATATATATATATATATATATATATATATGTTTTTATTTTTCACTTTTATATTTTATGTTTCTTTCACCTTGGATACGGTTGCTATACACACTTATCATGCCCTAGGCCATAACGCCCGCATTTGCGAGTGTTATAGATCATAATGCCCGCTAATTGTACAAGGAGAAATGAAGCACCTTTCATTGATTAAATACTTCATAATCCTTATCGTATACGACTCTGGATTTCTCCGGCAATGAATTATTCGCAGCTTTGGCTGCATTTTTATGATATTATTGGGTAAATTCATTTTCATTTCCATTATTTCTATAAGACAACACAAAGAAAGCAGCAATGACGTTCACTAAATATGATGACAAAAATATTCACAAACGTCAAAGTATCAACAAATGACATGCCTACTATGAGAAGGAAAATGAATAGGAACAATGAACCGATTTTAAAATCGCTTTTTCATTATAATAAAATAATTTTTTTTTCGTGAAAAATAAAATCTTGTATGCACCACGTGCGTTACTAGATCCTTACGCCCATCGGGCGTAAGGATCTATATAACGCACTTGGTACATAAATAACTACGCGATCTGTATATGGAAAACTACATAATACAATAATTTTTGAAAATTTGACAGTATACTGATGTTGATAGGGCCAACTCGACTAAAATATTTTCAAGATGGTGACACTTCCGGTTATACCGGAAGTAGATACCAACTTGCTTATTTTAAATTGAATACCCTATATATTAATACATTTTTAGATTCTACGCAAGATTCTAGGCAGATTTCGTATATTATGTTCTATACCTAAGTCTAAGCGTTTTTGACATATTTAGGTTTTTATGTCAAAAATGACGATTGCTAGCCCTAATATAATTATAAATTGTTCCTATGAGGACTCCCGTCTTACTTACTTTGGGGTGGATTCCTTATTGAAAAAGACTTGCTTTAATAGATTTTGTATAGTATTTGGATAACTAATCATACAGGGTATTCGAAAAAAAAGATCTAAAATGAGATTGAGAAAACTGACAAAAATCAATTTTTTCAAATGGAAACCCCCCATTTAGTATTTAGCATTTAAAAAGAAGGTTACTTTGTATGAAGTTATCTATACCTAAAATTTTAAGTTTTCGAAATTTTGCCAATTTAATATTTTTATATGACGATTTTGCATTTAATCGTTAAACAATTAGATCTAGGATAGCCACGATCATATTTGACATTTCAAATCATCGTAATGGCACCCCAGTTAAATTATACAAACGAAGATTATTTAAAATTATTTATTATTTATGGACAATGTGATAAATTATTTCAAGGACATGTGATACATGTGCGACACGATATCCTCATAAACAAAAACCATCACCGAATACTGTTGAACGAATTGTAGAAAACTTCAAGAATTTTGGATCCGTAAAGGCATAAGTGTACAAAAAGAAACCAGTTGTTAACGAAAATATTGAAATAGCAATTTTGGGATATTTTGAGGCATATCTAACAAAATCTTCAAGGCAGATAGCATTAGAATCAGGCTTATCTAAATCGTCAGTTCTAAGAATTTTACGGAAATACAAATATCATCCCTATGCTATCCATATTTTCATTAGTGCAGCATATAAATGAAAATGATTTAGATAAGCCTCAAAAGTTTAAATAATCTTCGTTTGTATAATTTAACTGGGGTGCCATTACGATGATTTGAAATGTCAAATACGATCGTGGCTATCCTAGATCTAATTGTTTAACGATTAAATGCAAAATCGCCATATAAAAATATTAAATTGGCAATATTTCGAAAACTTCAAATTTTAGGTATAGATAACTTCATACAAAGTAACCTTCTTTTTAAATGCTAAATACTAAATGGGGGGTTTCCATTTGAAAAAATTGATTTTTGTCAGTTTTCTCAATCTCATTTTAGATCTTTTTCTTCGAACACCCTGTATGATTAGTTATCCAAATACTATACAAAATCTATTAAAGCAAGTCTTTTTCAATAAGGAATCCACCCCAAAGTGAGTAATACGAGAGTCCCCATAGGAACAATTTATAATTATATTAGGGCTTGCAATCGTCATTTTTGACATAAAAACCTAAATATGTCAAAAACGCTTAGACTTAGATATAGGACATAATTCATGAAATCTGCCTAGAATCTTGCGTAGAACCTAAAACTGTATTAATATATAGGGTATCCAATTTAAAATAAGCAAGTTGGTATCTACTTCCGGTATAACCGGAAGTGTCACCATCTTGAAAACATTTTAGTCGAGTTGCCCCTATCAACATTAGTATACTGTCAAATTTTCAAAAGTTTCCTATGTGTAGTTTTCCATATACAGATCGCGTTCTTTCCCGGTGGGACACCCTGTATATATATATATATATATATATATATATATATATATATATATATATATATATATATATATATATATATATATATATATATATATATATATACACACGTAAGACACATATATAAAGAGATACATACATATATATATATATATATATATATATATATATATATATATATATATATTGTTCAGAAAGATTTCCGCGGTCGGAAGTATTTGAAAAACTTGGTTCTCGGGATGAACCGCGTAAAAGATTTGAAAAATCTCGACGTTTCGGCTCCTTTTTCGAAGCCATCTTCAGGAGAATAAGAAGGGAAATTAATTCAGATACGTGGCCTCAATCTGCCTACTCCACGAATCGAATTTAGGAGGAATCGGAAATAATCAACAAGAACATACGCAAACACACAAACATCACCCCACCTCTACCACGTTCCAATCCCACTGACCAAGAATCTACACCTAAATTATTCCTTCCTTACATCAAAGGAGTAACAGATAAGATCGCAAGATCTCTCAAAAACACAAACATCAAAACAATATTTACCACCCAACAAAAACTCTCCCATCTGGTCAGATCCGTCAAGGATAAAATTCCTAACGAAAATCACGGTGTTTATGAGATTCCCTGTTCCAATTGTCCTCGTTCTTATATAGGACAAACGAACCGACGAATTCAGGTCCGTGCCAAGGAACATTCTCTTTCAGTAAGACACTCAGACATCACCAACGCCCTCTCTCAACATCACACCCAAACAGGCCATATTATCGATTTCCCCAATACAAGAACTATTGCTCCCGCCCGATCTTTCAAATCCCGAATTTTCCGTGAAGCTGTAGAAATAGAAAAACGTCCAAATTGTTTGAACACCAGAGATGACAGTCACAGACTCCCATCAGCATGGAAACCACTTCTCAGTGGTCGCCGTGTCACACCCAATCGGAGCGCATCCCGCACTGATACCGTGCGTGAATACCCCATTGACGTCAATACTACGTCAATAACTACGTCAATGGAGTACCCACCCCCCTTTCCTATAAATACGGCCACGCGACGATCGGTCCGTCAGTTGACTCTGAAGAGTAGGCAGGTTGAGACTTCAGAGTTGACAGGAAGCAGTACGGTTGGTGGAGTAGGCAGGTTGAGACCACGCAATCGTATTATTTCTGATTCCTCCTAAATTCGATTCGTGGAGTAGGCAGATTGAGGCCACGTATCTGAATTATTTTCCCTTCTAATTCTCCTGAAGATGGCTTCGCAAAAGGAGCCGAAACGTCGAGATTTTTCCACTCTTTTACGCGGTTCATCCCGAGAACCAAGTTTTTCAAATATATATATATATATATATATATATATATATATATATATATATATATTTATTTATATATATATATATATATATATATATATATATATATATATATATGTATATTGATATTTACCTGCATAAGACAACACATATCTACTGGTTTTGACTCTTTTGCAAGTGTATTATTTTACTAAGGTCCCTTAATTTTACCTAATGTTAAGAAGTATTTATATTACCTATATCGTATCCGGTATAGACAATTGTTGTCTCTGTGATTACTTTGTTTTTTCAATTGTCATTTAAAACTGAATAGACTATTTAATATTATATATATATATATATATATATATATATATATATATATATATATATATATATATATATATATATATATATATATATATATATATATATATATATATATATATATATATATATTAGACTATTGAACTTTATCGCAAGTCAAGCAATAACAGGCCATTTGAGGTAGAATAACGACTTTATTGACTACTGGACAAGAATTTCCTTACAAAAATTAATATGCACCATCAAAAGAGTCTTATAATGATTAATGGTAAAATGAAATCATTCTCGTCAAAATGCAAATTAATGTTACGCGGTCATTTATTAATCAGATCAGATATAACATATCAGCATCATTATCATAAATCTGCATTGAATTTAGTTCTTGACTTAATATAGTTATAACGATGACAATCTTCCAACTGTGAAATGAGGTGACAATTGAAATATGAAATCAATTCTTGATTGAATGTACCTACTTCTCCTTCGGTGTTATGTAGATAACAAATGTAAATAAGTATTGGAGGTCGCTACTTGATACAAATCCATTTCAATTAGAAATTAATAGGGTTGCAAAAAAGGTGACGTAAGTTTCGCCTGGAAGAAGTGTTTATTTGAATACTGTTGAATGAATGAATCGTAAATTAATTGAAAAGATTCACTATTAATCAAACCGCTCAAAGTTGATGAACAATCAAACGAGCAAAATTACATTCCCAGGATAGCAATATATGTTCGTTATATCACTCTGTTCACTGGTAGTGTAACTGCATGTAGTATGTCTGACAAATTTATAGTTTTGTCCCACTTATGCCTAAAACGCTGCGATCTTAATAACCAATAACGTGTGATTTGGAATGATAATAATTCTGGATAATGCACATTTTTGGGAATGAAGTCTCGTATACTTTCGTCAATCAATAAAAGCCTTGCAACTTTGTCTGCTAACTCATAGTCTGATAACTCAATTTCAGAATCATAAGATGAATTATTTGTTAATCTTTGATTGAGTTAGGAAATCTGAAAAATTATACATTCTTACTAGCTGTATCTTTCTTCGAGGTGTCAGCAATCGTTTCGATTTTTATGAAGCCAATATAAAATTAATTTTGAAGGGATTTGAACCTTTGATTTGCATTTGTAGTGCCCAATTTGGTGTAAAATATACTACAAAGTCACTAAATTTAGCATAAATTTCTTAAATCAAATTAAGAAAACTCAGAAACAAACAAGTTTTTGAAAGGCAAGCCTGCATTTGCGATTTGAACACGAATAAAGGTAATTTGAAGGTAGTGTTCACCAAGTACCACTGAAGAATTTGGTTATTCTAATTTTGTATAATGTAGGTCTATACGAAATATTGAGAATAGACACTATCATCAATAACACAAAAGAAATCTCTAAACGACTGAAAGAAAATATGTAGGTATATAATTGCTATATACAAGGTCATGCAGAGGGGGAAGAAAGAAAGGACAACCCAAGTAACATCAATGCTCTTATTCCGATCTTCAAGATCGCTTTAAAACTATACAATAAAATTTAGAATAAAAACAAGTGATCTTCAAGACATCCCTGAGACCATCATAAAGCAGCTTCTAGCCAAAAAGGGCCCATCCTAAAAAGGCCTTCAAGACTAAATTTCAAAACTGTATTAAAACCATTAAGTTTTAATTCTATATTCTTAAAGGGTTCTTCAAGGCAACTTCAAATACATAAATTAAAACTTATTATCTGACATTATGCTCTCAAAATGTATTCAACGCGGACTAAATTATTGATGAATATTATGGTGAAAAATTCACCAACGAATGGCACTTTTCTGATGAAAAGTAATAAAATACTTCAACATAACTCGAGCGCCACTCATTTAATGTATTTTTCCCATATTTGAAAAATACTGAAAAAATATCATCAAATTTTATTTTGCATCTAAGGATCTAAATGCATTTTTTAATCAAATGGCATATTTCGACATACCGTTCTTCAGTTTTTTAAGAAGATACAAGACGCAATTATTTGAATAATAATATTATTTTCGTTTACTATTGAGAAAGTCCAAAATGGCGAAGTCTTTATTGCAGTTAAACATGGCGTGATCTTGATTAAAACTAATTGTTCATTTATTAAATGTTTCAAATCTGACAAGATTCAAAACAGCGTTTTATTTACCACTATAAATCCAATCACTCCCACAGGAGTCTGTTCACGTTTCCTTTCAAAACAATATGCTTTAATATGTTCAAATTGTGACCTTATTGATTTAAAGTGGTCTTGCGCTCAAATGGAATCCTAACCTAAAAAAAAAAGTTTTCGCGGATCTTGCTCAAGAATAGTCTTTGGAAATCGTTTATTAAAGAGTTGTATTATTGTTTAACAGTGCCTTGGCTCATGTTTGAAAGGATTGCCAATTCTCTAAGCTCTTCGCAGAAAAGCAGATTTTTTATGAGTTCATTGTCGTTTTGAAATTCATTTTGAATTTGATCGTCGTTTTCATGGATTTCTTCCTGTAATTCCCAAGCATTGCTTTCATAATCGAACGGATTGAAAGATGAAGTGAAAGGACACTCTTAATAAGTAACGCTGGCTTCAATTGCACTATGGTTTTCGTGCACTGGTTGAAAAGAGCTTCTCTCAGTTATATCCCCTCCACTCTCATCTGAATGCGGAGGGGATATTTAATTAGTTTTAATGAAGTCGTCCAAAGACCAAAAGGTATTTCTTTTAACCAAATTGACTAAATTAAAACCCTTATACTTAATAATACTCTTAAGGTACTCATTAAAAGATAAAAATTATGTTTTTAGATTTAATGTGGTATTATATTGAATGTATTGTCTTAGGATAAAATAGTGTTCCTAATGGGGTTTAAAGAATACAACAAGGGTTCTCCATAAAACTGCATTAAAACTATTTTTCATAGAACGGATTGTTTTAAAATCAACTTGCTAATTAATTCTTAATAATAGCAAATTAGTTTTAAAATAGCCAATGTTAAGAGTAACATAAAACCAGTATAAGATCAAGAGGACATTAAGAGCAAATAGCATATTTATTTTGATTTAAAGAGTGCATTAAATTCTTTGTTAAAGAAAAAGTGGTCTTTAAGATTTTTTAGTTTATCTCAAGGTTACTTTAAATCCTATGTCGATTTATTGAACATATTAAAGCATTTTTAAAACCTAAATAAATAGAAACTGTCTTCAAATTGTTACTTGGGAATAATCGTGCTAGGGCACGGAATTTCGAAAAGGACTGACAAAAATTCCAAAATATCATAAATTATTTCAAATTTTTTGATTTTTGTGTGTAATTATCAAAAACAGTGATAGTAGGATAAAAAATATGTTAAGTTTTTTCACAATGCTTCAATTTTTCATTTATTTTAATGTATTTATCTCCCATTTGTGTATGTTAAGTGTTCAATCAGGTCGTTAATGTATTGTGGTAAAGAAAGATTGATTTGTCTAAATATATTTCTTCACTAAATTGTTAGTAAATTCAAACATATGTACTAACACCTACTACTTAATTAGGAATCAATTTGAAATATATTATTGAAATAAGGGGCACAGGCGTTTCTGACAATTAAATGATATGGTTCTTCATTCTCCTGTTTTCACCAGTTTTTTGAAAATCCAGAAATATTTTGCTCAATGTTCAATACCTGCATACTTTTCACGACGTATCTACGTTGAAAGATCTATTTTCAAGAAGAGGATCTTATGCCACTTTCAAACCAAGGAAACCATATGATGTATTGTTGAATTTTAAAATGCTAAAATTTTCAATCATTCTGAATGCATAAAAAATATACAATTTATATTAGGTTAACTTTATTTTTGGATAATAGATATTATGTTTGTTTCTTTAATATGTTTATCATGTGTTATCCTCGTTTTTCATCTTAGTCCATCTCTCCTGGCACACCATCTGTCCGGCTCACCTGGACACCTACGAGTGAGATGGACCAGATAAACTTTCAGAAAAACGGAAATAACAAATTTGTTTGAACTCTTTTCTGAAAAACTTAATATTCTATCTGCAGCTAGAGAATTGTTTACTAACAATACTTGTACATTTTTCTGCAAGTGCGAAAGTTAATAAATTATGAGCTTCAGAAAAAATGTGGTTCAACTCACCCGGAAAATCCATATCTATATATATATATATATATATATATATATATATATATATATATATATATATATATTATTATATATATATGTATACCTATATATATACATATATAGTAATATATATAATATATATATATAGTATATATATATATTATAATATATATATATCTAAATTGAAAAAATCTGTCAACTGAAGATACATTTCACTCATATATATATATATATATATATATATATATATATATATATATATATATATATATATATATATATATAGTGAAATCTATCTTCAGTTGACAGATTTTTCAATTTATTCTTGGACTACCTATTTTTTTTATTGTTTAGTAGTAGGTATACATATATTTTTCAATTAGAATCTCAGATTTCATGTCTGAATTTTGAGTCTAATGAAATTGATTATGAAGAAATTTCTCATTTGAGAACTTTAATGTGATTAGTTGTGAGTTAAGTCTATTAATAAATAATATTCGACTGAAAACAAACAATTTGCTCAATTAAGTTATTTCAACCCTTTTTTCAAATTTTTCATCTATGAATTAGTGTGATATATTCAATTTTATAATATGCTAAAAAACCTGAATAAAATAGTAGTTAGTAATGTATTGATGCAAGCAATGTCCACATTAAGATTTTGTGTAAATCCGAACTTATATTATGTCATGTAAATTAGATCATAAAGCACAGTATGTATAAGTTTCCGTGTTTTACTAATTTTTGCATTCTTTCAATTTCTTTACTTTGTAAACTATGAAAAAAAGGTGTTATTTCATTAACTTTTCATATCTCTGCGTATTGCATCATTACACAAACCAATATTAAAATAATAGAGAAAGGGGCCCGTGATAGAGTTTACCTGGGGCACGTAAATGCTTTGTACGGACTTGACTATTATACAAGCTCAGTCCAACTTATATTAACAGAATGAAAAATATACTTCTTGGCCTAGGTTGTACACTCAGAATGAAATTGAACAACAAAATCCATACACTGAAAAAAAAATCCGTTGTGAATACCAAAAGATAACTATATTATACCAAGCGTTGTGGTCAAATAGGCGCCAATCACTACGTTTATTAAATATTACCACTACAAAATAGTATGATCCAAACAATAATAAATACTGAAGCTTAAAGCATCAAGTAATTTTCCTGTTTGGTTACTATTTACCACTACAAAGAAGTAACTCCCACTTGTCGATTTGTTCATATTTATCGGTGGCATGGAATACTACATAAAAAAATAAGGGTATTACCTAGCATTTATATAACAATGTACACTACTACCTTTGTATTTTTGTCCATAAATCTATGGTTATTATTTATCTGCACTGATATAATATCAGAGATTTTTGCAGGTTCATTATAACAGAACCAATTGTAATTATGTTATAAAAGTAAGACAATGTTTACAGGCTGGTTTATTCAACTTTAGTTATCAATAAACAGGGTGTTTGCAAATTAATTCATTCGATACTCTGAAGTCCTGTCCCAAAGATTAAGAACTTCCCTCAAGGTTCATAATTGTACTTTAGTCAGTTGCTTTCTTCTTCAAGTTGTTCATCTACTATTTCTGAAAAATACAAAAGACTAAGGTCTCCACACAATTCTACACAAACAAGGTGTTGACTTTTTAGAAATATCAATATTATTATCTATATAATCAACCGATCGCTTTTTTCTTTTACTGTTTTTTCAAAGAAATATATTTCTTCCTGGTGTTAGAATATTTGTGATCTGTGAATTGTTGCTTTGATTTTCGAAAGACTATTCATCTATATAATTTTCTACAACAAAAGAAGTATGAAATAACTGATAAAAAAACAGTTCTCTCCACAAACTAATGGAGATGAGTACTTAATAGGTAATGAAAACTACCTAATGATAATATTCTATGAAAACTATAAGCAGGTGACTATATTATAGGAATACTTTTGGGACATTTGCTGGGAAATTATCGCTTTTCAATAATATACAGTTAGTCATAAATTTAATGTGGAAATGTTTATTAGGTTAACCAAATTTCAGAAAATTAGGAGATACCCACTGTGTCAGAGAAACCTACATGCGATTATGAATTCTGCATTTAAGTAGGTACTGAAGCCTTTAGTGCCATTCCAAATTCGCTATGAAACAGAGTATGACTTACCGTTGATTATTGGTATTCAAATATCCAAATTCCATTGAATCAGTAAGCTTTCCATTCTAGGTATCTATTCGTAGTCATTGAACTTCAACTTTGAACAGTGGTGCAAAATTAAAACAATGAGAATGGGTGCACAACTCACGAACAGCAATACAGAAAACAATAATGATAAAAATGGCGACACATCGCAAGCATATCGGTAGCTGCAGCGTCGCGTGCTTGTTACTTCGGAATCTTTCGGCTTTTTTACTACTGTTTGTAGTGGTAAATCTTGACATCACAGGAAGTAATCTCATATGTGCTATCATCTGTAGTGGTAAATAGAACTATTAAATAAGTTATATTCACCCTGAACCTAATACCACTGCAGGAAAGATATTTAATAATTACCTGTTATTGAACATTTCCACTGATGAAGTAGTCAATAACAATTGAAGCTATCATCATTTGGATGTGGTATGCAATAGATTTGTCGTGATATTGAGCACTCATAAAAGTAGTATCACTGACATGTTAATTGTTCAATGAAACTTAGTCGACATAACCATTCATTTAGTAAACGGAAAATATTTTATTTTTCTCAGTGTATGTAACAAATATAGACAAGTCTCTTGGAAGGTTATTTCATCATGTTCAAGTTCCAAATTACCTTTTTTATTTGAATTTATTTTGGAATGAATAGCTTAGGCCAACACATACCTATTATTTTGTCGAACTTTATGCATTCACGCTGCTATTATTTGCTGGACACTGCTCTGGTGGTTGTTGTCGGAATTAGCACTATGCTAGTGCCTCCGTTATAGATCATTGTAGTACAAATAGGTCTTTAATTCCAATATTTGAGGTGGGTAATGTTTCCTGTTATTCACTGAGGTTTTCATAGATCACAGTGTACCTGTACTTGATTATATAAGTCCCAAACTAGAGGAGATTTAACGATTAACTCCATTCGGAATATGCTGTGATCAAATGAAATCGAAACAGCTATTGTTCTTGGATTGCTATTTCTATTATTTACAACAATTGTGTAAGGGAGTGTAGGATGTCGAACTCCAGAACAATAGATATTTTCATCTCATTAATCACATCTGTATTCTATATTTAAACTAGAGTGAATCAATAACTGCCCTCTTGTTTGCTACTTACATTGAGGTAAGTCTGGATTGAGGTACATGAAAACCTCAGCGAGTAACAGGAGTATATATATATATATATATATATATTATATATATATATATATATATATATATATATATATATATATATATATATATATATATATATATATATATATATATATATATATATATATATATATATATATATATATATATATATATATATATATATATATATATATATATATATATATATATATATATATATATATATATATATATATATATATATATATATATATATATATATATATATATATATATTTATATATATATATATATATATATATATATATATATATATATACATATATATAGAATATGCAAATGGTAAAAGAAGAACCTATTTTTTAATATCTGCAGTAAATCTGCTGACGATTCAACTGATAACTGAAAATAATAACTCGAATGTATGGATAACATCAAGGCTTAGTGCACGTCTTTCTCACGATCATTTACTCATTTATTTTTTCTAAAAACAAGAAATGCATGATATGTAATTGACAGATAGAGTTTCAAAACTAAAAACTTGCTTCAATTAAAACATCCTGGCATCCTTATTAGTTCAATTTCAATCGACAGTAGGTACCTAATATTTTAATAAACCTGTATGTGCACTATAATATAAAACAAGCTAATCTTCTAAACTTAAATTCCATAGAATCTAGGTGCAAGAATATTTTGAGATTAATATCTGAATGGAACGAATCTCCTTGGTACTGACTGTATTTAACCACAGCTGCTGCATTTCTAAGGGTCCTTTTTAGACACTCGATTTAAAAGGAGCGGATTATATACCAAGAGTCCTGATTGTTTTTGATTAAAGCCCTTAAATCTATTTTTGATCTACTAAGTCAATAAAATTAGAATATTTAGGCAAAATTCAAAACTATTCTTTATTCTGAAAAGCTTTCAGAAAATATGTGACATTTCATTAGTTAATTCTGAAATAGGTGAGTAAAATATTTTTATTATCTGGTTCTTAGTCTGATTTTCATATATATTATAGGTTTCAATTTGTTGGAAATTTCTCAGGTTATAGATGACTATGTTTCATTATTTCGTCTATATGTTTCGGAGGATTATTAACCTCCTTCTTCAATACTTTTATTTAAAATCAATGCTCTACAATAAATACAATAGAATGAGTAAACTAAATAGATTAAAACAGGTTAAAATATGCAAATCTACACTCAAAATCTGAGTTACATTTAATAATATCTCACCGTTCTGCCTTGAAAGAATGTTCCATCAATGTCAATAATACTTATTGTCTGTTACGTACTGTCAATTTCTTGTTGTTTTAATTTGAGGATAATACTGACGAGACGAAATTAAAACAATAAGAAAATTACAGTACGTAACAGACAATGAGTATTATTGACATATGAGGGTTCTTTCAAGACAGAACGGTGAGATATTATTTGATTTAACTTAGATTTTAAGTGTAGAATATCACATTTCAACGTGTTTTAATGTATTTAGTTCACCTATTCTATTGTATTGATTTTAAATAAAACTACTGAAGAAGGAGGTGAAGATTCCTCCGAAACGTATAGATGAAATATCAAACGGTAGTCATCTATTACCTGAAAAATTTCCAACAAATTGAAACCTATATATATATATATATATATATATATATATATATATATATATATATATATATATATATATATATATATATATATATATATATATATATATATATATATATATATATATATATATATAATATATATATATATATATATATATATATATATATATATATATATATATATATATATATATATATATATAAATATATATATATATATAGATATATATATATATATATATATATATATATATATATATATATATATATATATATATATATATATATATATATATATATATATATGTATATATAATCATATCAAGATTAAGAAATTTGCTACGTAGAAGTATTCGATGCGTTACTTAATAGTTAATTACGTATTATTTTTTCAAACTCTCATAATTAATGGTAATATCAGGCGCGGAATTGAGCTTGAAGCCACGCCTTTCTTTTGTGCTGTACGTTACTAGGCATGGATAATTGGCTACGTTTATTTTAAACACATCTCTTCACAAGTAATTACAACTTATGATAAAAGATCCCCTTCTAACATAGGTACACTCCTTCGCTATTCGTCTGAAAAATCATAGACAATGGTGAGTTATTATTGGGAATGTATAAATCCTCAGTTGCTTTCCTGATTAACACTTGGCATTCGTGGTATCAGGAACCAACTTTTATTATGTATCTACCAGCTTATTCCATTAAGTACTTCGTATGTTCACTGCACTAAAATTTGTTTGCAATTCTGGAAAATAACTTACCTTGTTACTTTTATGAGTAGTTAGAATTCTTTAGTTTTATTTGTTGATTTTCGTCGTATTTTCTCCAAAAATAATAGACCATGGACATTCTGATTTGTTTTGTACCACTTGGTCCATGATTTTTTTTGTTTATATATGATATATATATATATATATATATATATATATATATATATATATATATATATATATATATATATATATATATATATATATATATATATATATATATATATATATATATATATATATATATATATATATATATATATATATATATATATATATATATATATATATATATATATATATCTATATATAGATAAATGGTGGAGAATGTAGTGATTCCTGTTATATTGGTACTACTAAACAGTATTTATATAAAAGACTATATGAACATAAATATTCCATACAATCTAATAAAAAATCTACAGTTCTTGCAGAATATGCAATCGACCAATTACATTTTGTTGATTAAAAAAAACAAAAGTAATGAAAAGTGGAAAGAACCAGCTAATAGAACGTATTAGAGATGATTGCATAAAAAAAACAATTAATTCAAGAGCAGACATGGAAAACTTCGGAAGAATTTACCACATCATTCATCGAAAATACAGAGGCCATGTGGCATAGGAGAGAAGGAGATAGAATATTAGGTATAAATTGATTGTAATATCAGGTTATTGTTTAGTATTATTTTGAAAATGACAAATATCGAAACGCGATAACAATTGTGTATCTTAGAAGTGAAAAATTTAGTGAATTTTGCTAGAATATATATATATATATATATATATATATATATATATGTTTTTTTTCCCTGTTTTTTTTTGGTTTTTTATCGGTTCTAGCACCTAATGGAGTTGGAGCTGTTCTTGAGATGGAAAAAATTTGGTTGAATTCAGTCCAAAGTGTGGCATCTGCAAACTTTAAGAAAGGGAGTGGTGAAGGTGCATGAGAAAAAGATTTTAGTGGCAAAAAATGTGGAAATTAATTATGAACACTATATCCAAAATGCTGCCTTCAAGGGTTTCTTGAAGAACACATTGGCCTCATTGGTGTAGGATTGAAAATTTGTAATTAAATTAAGTTGATGTTAAAAAAGCACTTCTTGGCGGTATAAACAATTTTTTTAAATCACCGCTATTTTTATGTAGAGACTACTTGTTTCTTCGTGGTTTTTGAATTAATGCGGACTTCCGCAGATTGAGTATGAGAGTTTGGAACAAGTATTGAATTGATTTTAGAGAAGTATCTTTTCGTGGTTTCAGCTCTTTTCCTCAACCATCACTATTCTAATGTAAAGATAAAATTTTTTTTGTGGTTTTTAGTTTTAGCTCACCTCCACATATCTTTCAAATTGAGCTAGACTGCTGAAAGTTTGTACGTCAATTGAGTGTATGTTAGGGAAGCGCCTTTTGTTGGTTTCAGCTATTTTCCTTAACCGCGGCATTTTAATTAAGTGTTTTCAAAGGTTTTGGTATGTTTTGCTCACCTCCACAATCCCTCAAATTTGACTTAAGGGGTTAAGATTTTATATGTAAAAATGAACAGAAGTCAGAGGAAATATAATTATGTAAGTTATTTCTCCGTAAAAACTAATTCATCGTAAATAGTATTTGAAGATATAAAAGGCTTATCGAAACAATTACGCATTTCTCAATATTTAACAGAACATCAACCTTGAAAATAAAGTGGAACTAGTGAATGGATACGTGAATCGAAATATAGATGTCATTTTGCTTTTGTGGTTTTTCGATAGAATATTCCCTACAATTAATTTTTAAAAACAGATTCAAATGGAAGAAATGGAAGTCATAATACTAACACGAAACTGTCAAAAAAGGAAGAAGGTATGACAAAATTCATCAGAAGTTTTCGATGTAGCTAAATTGTAAAAATACAGTTATCTTGAAATAATAACTTTCCTTCACGGCACCAATGAAATGCTTTCCTACATTTCATACAAATTGTTCACCTTTAATATAATTTTCTCATATGCCTACACTTCAATTTGTTATGTACCTCCTCCAAATGCCACATACGGATAAATAAATAAATAATAACCGATATCTAATATATATATATATATATATATATATATATATATATATATATATATATATATATATATATATATATATATATATATATATATATATATATATATATATATATATATATATATATATACCAATAATAATATTTGGGATTGCAGTCTGGGTGAAATAAGTGTACACTTTATTCCTCTATCTCAAGCTTTCTGGATTTATTAATCCCTTCTTCAGGAGATGCTACAAAAAATGTGAGTTGGTGAAACAAAAATGTTTTGGCTTACAAAGGAGTTACTCACGAATTTGTGGTTATATTCAAAGATGTTAATTTAATCATGTTCATCAGTTAGTATTTATGGGTGTCACAGTCCGAAGGTAGATCGAAAGAATATTAATTATATTTTATCTTCTATTCAAGAGTTATTTCTTTGAAAACTGAAATTTTATTTTAATAAATTTGTGATGGCGGCGAACATAGACATAGATATCTCTTGCCATTACCTGTACGGCAGTGACATAGACATAATCTTCTTTCGGTCTAACCTCGGTCTGCGATCCCAAACGTCAACCTATTGGACAAAACAATAACAATAATAATAATGTGATATGTCATAATATATCCTTAATTTAGTTAACATAAACTATATCTAGTTATATAAATTAAGGATATATTATGACATATCACATTATTATTATTGTTATTGTTTTGTCCAATAGGTTGACGTTTGGGATCGCAGACCGAGGTTAGACCGAAAGAAGATTATGTCTATGTCACTGCCGTACAGGTAATGGCAAGAGATATCTATGTCTATGTTCGCCGCCATCACAAATTTATTAAAATAAAATTTCAGTTTTCAAAGAAATAACTCTTGAATAGAAGATAAAATATAATTAATATTCTTTCGATCTACCTTCGGACTGTGACACCCGTAAATACTAACTGATGAACATGATTAAATTAACATCTTTGAATATAACCACAAATTCGTGAGTAACTCCTTTGTAAGCCAAAACATTTTTGTTTCACCAACTCACATTTTTTGTAGCATCTCCTGAAGAAGGGATTAATAAATCCAGAAAGCTTGAGATAGAGGAATAAAGTGTACACTTATTTCACCCAGACTGCAATCCCAAATATTATTATTGGTATCTAAATTAGTCAGTCAATTAACCTTATACTATATATATATATATATATATATATATATATATATATATATATATATATATATATATATATATATATATATATATATATATACATATATATATATATTATATGTATATTCTGAAAAAATTACATGTGTCACAGTTATGTTTTGTTTTCCATTATAATTTACAAAAACAGTTCAGATATTTAATGTTTGTTTTTATGAAGATACATCATGTGAACATCGTACCATTTTTCGCATCACTTAATTATTTATACTAAACCTGTTGAACACTTACTTAGAGTCCGAGAATAAATTACTGTGTAGACAGAACGAGTTTTTAGCAAAATAATAAAACGTTTGTCGAATGAATACTGTATGTATTTACTATTTCATTATAAACTGAGATGTCGAGGTGAAAATATGATACATCAATATGGATAGAAACATTCAAAAATATTCTGAATGATGCGAATCAATATAGTACACTATTTTGAAGAAAGGCTTAATTTTTCTCAAGAAGTCATAAATAGTATTAATATATTATAATATAATGTTTCGTTTTTTACATAAGATTAAAGATAATGTTAGTTTGAATGGTTTCGACAATGTTTCTTCTGTATTTCTGGTATTCTGGACTTCCATTGTCTATAAAAATATATCTGAAACAAAAATAAAAGAAAAGAAAATTTGATTAGTGAATGGCAAGAAAAGAAAAGAAAATAGCTGAAAAATTAAATTCAATGAATTAATAGTATCTGAAAAAAAAAAAAAAAAAAAAAAAAAAAGAATTGAAATGAGATTAGTAAATAATAAGTTGGAAAATGATGAAAAAATAAAATACTACAATTAATATACACGACGTTTCGGTTAGTTGGGTATCTCTAACCGTTCTCAAGTGTAAACTGATTATCAGAGTTTGGATTGATCTTTATATACTCCCTTGATCAGTCGTGCCGTGTTGGGCGTCTCTCCCATTGGGCGAGGGGAGGAGCTTGAGACCACTGATACGCGCCAGGATTGGTCGCCACGCGTTTGCCACTTCAACACTGGGTTTACTGAAAACTTCATGGTTCTGTTGGATGAAAGCAGCTTCCTTGAATTTTCGTTTTCGCCAGTTCTGTTCCCGGTGGATAATCCTAGCATTGTTCCACTTAATGTTGTGATGTTTGTCCATGCGTGATCAGCAATTCCCGATTTCGATGTTTCGGCTCTTCGTGTGTGTATTTGATGTTCTCCGATCCTAACATTAAGAGGTCTCTTCGTTTCACCGATGTATGAATCTCCACATTCACAGGCACAAGGTATACGCAATTCTTGTTGGCCGGGGGTCCATCTGGTTTAGTTTTGGTCAGCCTGCTTCTTAAGGTGTTGTCCGACTTGAACGCTGTTTTGATGTTGTACTGCTGAGCAATTCGCCTTATCTTCTCGGATATTCCCTTCACATAAGGTATGGTTATCATCTGGCAATTAGGGTTCTCTTCTCGTGTGGTTCTGTTCTGTTGACATTCCGCGATAGTCCTCGTTATTATCTTCTTGTTGTAACCACTTTGTATCAGGTCCCTTTCGATGTTAGATATTTCCTGTTCCATGAGTCGGGGATCGCTGCAAATTGTTGTCGCTCTCCTGAACAGTGTCCTGATTATTCCTTTCTTCGTGCTCATTGAGTGATTCGAAGCGGAGTTGAGGTATTGGCCTGTGTGTGTGGGTTTTCTGTAGACTGACGTACTGATGTGATTATTGTTATGTTTAACCAGAACATCTAGAAAGGGTAGGCTGGAATCCTTTTCTTTCTCCATCGTGAATTTGATGGTGGTGCGAAAGCTGTTTATATGGTTCAAAAACTCGTCCAATTCGGCAGCGGTCCCTTTCCAAATGATGAAAGTATCGTCCACATATCTTAGCCACAACATTAAGTGGAACAATGCTAGGATTATCCACCGGGAACAGAACTGGCGAAAACGAAAATTCAAGGAAGCTGCTTTCATCCAACAGAACCATGAAGTTTTCAGTAAACCCAGTGTTGAAGTGGCAAACGCGTGGCGACCAATCCTGGCGCGTATCAGTGGTCTCAAGCTCCTCCCCTCGCCCAATGGGAGAGACGCCCAACACGGCACGACTGATCAAGGGAGTATATAAAGATCAATCCAAACTCTGATAATCAGTTTACACTTGAGATACCCAACTAACCGAAACGTCGTGTATATTAATTGTAGTATTTTATTTTTTCATCATTTTCCAACTTATTATTTACTAATCTCATTTCAATTCTTTTGTTTTTTTTTTTTTTTTTTTTCAGATACTACTAATTCATTGAATTTAATTTTTCAGCTATTTTCTTTTCTTTTCTTGCCATTCACTAATCAAATTTTCTTTTCTTCTATTTTTGTTTCAGATATATTTTTATAGACAATGGAAGTCCAGAATACCAGAAATATTAAAGATAATGTCTTGATTATTGAAATTATACATTTGAATTAATTATTTCATTAGACTTAGTGATAGAAAACTTGTGTTTTAATATGACAACCGAAGAAACATTATTTATACTTACGTATAATCTTATCAGACCTGTAGCCAGTTATGTGCAACAAGCAGGCACGTATCCAGATGATGGGCCAGGGGAGGGGCCCGGGCCCCCCCCGAAATCCCGAAATTTTTCCATTCGATATTCTTCACAGAAAAGTCTTCAGTATAGAATTTTCTATTCTTTGAAGTTTGATTTTTTTAGTCGACGGAAATGCCGTTGTCCGCAGTTCAAGCTGAATACAAATTATGGTGTGCCAAGATATCATCCATTGACTCATCGACCGAAATTTTGAAACTGTTGGAGTATTGTGACAGAACATTTTTTCGCGGGATCAATCTTCTTCTCAAGGTTATGGCTACTCTTCCAGTCACAACGGCTAGTGTCGAAAGATCGTTTTCGACAATGAAGAGGATAAAAACTCTACCTCGTAGTGTGATGGGCTACGACAGGCTAAGTGCACTCGCGATGATGTCAATTCACTGGGATACTGTTGTTGATCCGGAGGAAGTGCTCGACCGCTTGGCGAAGAAAAATTCGAGGAAATTACTATTTTAAGGTGTGTGTTCTATTGAAAAATGAGTTCTGATCTAAATTTTGCTATTAACAAGTATTTTTTGTTAGACATTAAAAATGCTGAAACTTCTTTAAAACATCATAGTAGCTGTTTATTGTACACCTTGTACTGCATCTTTTTCTTGCACAATAAACAATAATAGATTAAACGTCACGTACTGATTTGAGATTGATGTGTGATTCGCCTTACCCTGAATTTATTCAAATAAGCGCCCCCCGAAACGAACTTCTGGATACGGGCCTGGCAACAATATTTAATTTGTTTCATTACTAGACACCTTTTACAGAATAGAAAAATATGTCATTATCGGCAATGTGGGATGTTGTTTTTATTCATCTGATCTACAACCTTGTTTGTGTTAACGAAGGATGTCCATGCACAATAGTTTTACGCCAAATAGAGTTGGTGCTATGCTCGTTATATATCCTCTCATATATATTATTCATAGTTGAAATCATTGTAATTATCACTATTACTCTTATCATAACTGAACAAGGACAAAAGTGCCAGTAATTACAATAATGTGTGCAATTGCATTTTTAGTTGAATATCGATTTATGCAATAAAGTCCTTTCGAAACAATTCTGTAGGGCAGGTATAAAGTTTTGCAACCTCTTCAGCCTATGGGAAATTCAATTTATTTTCCTGACTGTTATATTTCTATAAAAACACTAATTACCTACTGGAGAGTCGGCGTGGACTTTTTAATTGCAGCTATTTGGTATAGGTACTGTTGAAACAACCAACATTAAGAGCAAGAAAAATTTAGAAATTCATGCTCTCCCTGTTAATAATTTATGATTAGTTATTTAATTCGAATTTTTTCATTTATGGATTTCTCAATTCTTTTCTATTAATTACAATGTTGAGTTCTTATCTTCTTCTCGCTAGGTACACGTAGTTCTGCTTTTACCTCAGCACTTTTAGTGAAAGTGGATGGCTTTAGCAATATCCTCAAGCTGGTCGAGGACTTGTTCTGAAGGATCCTGGATTGACTGTAGTATTGTTGCAATCAGTGTTAATAATAATAATTTCGAAAATTGTTATAAGAATTGTAGAAAACATGCAAAAGTTCTAAAATGTGATGATTCCGAAATATATGCTATGTAAAATAAAAATGTAGTAAATGAAAATAAAGGTGAACAAATACTTTTCAATATTGAATATTAGGTACATATTATTATATCAAATAACTAACGTCGCACTAACGTGTTTCCAATAATTCAAAGTCAGTTTCTTGAGAGAATACAATTTTCTATGTATGTAAGTCTAATAAATTATGAGCCAATAATGGAATATGAAATTATAAATGCAAGAATGCCTTTCATTACTGAAATTATCTTGAGCGGAATAGTGTTATTTAATTTCATTCTTGGGTGATGATATTAACTATGAATCGAATATTTTATTCATGATTTCTTGAATATATTTTGTAATTATGTAGAAATTTATAAGTATTTATATATATATATATATATATATATATATATATATATATATATATATATATATATATATATATCATATATATTTTTATATGTCTATATATAATATTTTCATCTTTTGCTGACTAATAATTAAGAAATAAGAATAATAATTATACTTCGCATCAGCATATATGTATTTCTATTCCATCAATTATGTTATAGTTGAAGATTTGAGAACTACGTGAAAAATATAATCATTTAATACGCTTGTTAGATTCATTCTCAATCTCCATACTTCGAATAGAAAAGTATTAAATACGAAATCATCATAATTGTATACATAACAAACAAAAAAATTTCAACGGTCTCTCAGTCGACTGATACTATGCTAATCTCCTCACCATTTTCAGTGTATATTATTAATCATTAGTAATTTTTCACTTAGCATCAAATCAATTTTGCTGTTGTAGATTTATTTCAAGAAGTCTATCAAGTGAAATATTTTGGAAATTATAGATCAAACATGTATTATCTGATATACCTTCTCTTTCTTCTGTTACCATCTAATGCTATTAGTACTGAATTGTAGAGTGGTAACATAAATATCAAGAAAGAATTTCACTCAATTTATAATTTGTTTATGAAAAAACATAGTCAATCAAAATTCCGAATTCAATATTCTTATGTTTTACTTGTTTCTTCTTATTCCAACATAATATTGAAGAGTAAAATGAATACTTGTCTTAATGTTTCACCATATTGTGAAACGTTAATTTCGAGTATTTATTTTAATTATCATTATTAATCACGTTCCACCAAGTGATTAACGGAAATTCAGTGTTAGTTGGTGAAAAATTCAACTATTTACTCAGTAATTCCTCCATGCGGGTGCTTCAGAATTCTATAATTAATAAGTCATTAGAAGTGCAAAGTAGTCAAAGGAAAATCCCTGAATCGTCGCCAAAAGTCTGTGCTTACTGCAACTTACTCTCGTCATTAATAATGTTGACAAAGTATTGTTTGAGAAACATGTGCCGGCTGTAAGTCATGTGTGTATTCTTTACATGTAATCATCCTCCGATGCAAATGCCACTGAGTCGCTATTTTTGTTTTGGCAGTGAGCAACGGATAAAAACCAGAATTATGTTCATGACCCGGCCATTAGTATCGTAATAGCCTGTGCAAAGCCTAAACTGCCTTGTTTATCATTCCATACATACCCTTCAACCGCAATTTGTTATTTTTTCTGTTTTTCAGATGTCTGGCGCCTTTGTGATTTGTTCAAGAATTTAGGAATTGATAACAGTACATATAATCGGTACAAAGATTAGTAAACTTTGGTGTCTCTCAGTCTTCGAAGTGGTTGGGAGTATTTGAAGATACTTGATATATTTTTTCGATTTCGATATTGTATGATTTTAATGTCCCAATTTCCAAAAAACCGCTCTAGCTTAGTCAATAAGGTCTTCCAAGGTTTTGAGCGCGAAGTGCATATCATCCAGATGTGATTCGAACGCAATAAATTATGGTTTGACATTCGTCGAAAACGATCCCAATTATCAAATACATACATACATATATATATATATATATATATATATATATATATATATATATATATATATATATATATATATATATATATATATATATATATATATATATATATATATATATATATATATATTTATATTTTTATATATATTTTTTTTTTATATTTATATATATATAAATAAAAATATATATATATATATATATATATTTATATATTATTATATATATATATATATATATATATATATATATATATATATATATATATATATATATATATATATATATATATATATATATATATATATATATATATATATATATATATATATATATATATATATATATATATATATATATATATATATATATAAATATATATTAGAAAACACATTTATTTATTTTAACGTATACTATAATTGGATCCATCACATATAACTAGAAACTTGATATCTCAGTTTACATTAATTTTAGTAATTGAAAGAAATGATTACAACAAGGTATTAAATCAGGGGTTGATGAGTAGGTAAACCTTCGAGACAACTTCCATACAAATTACATCACATATATTCGAAAGGGGGAATGATGTAAGTTTATATGTTCATTTAATAAGTTATCAGAATTATTATATATATATTGATTTTCAGGATTTCCCAATACTTCAAATTCAAGGATCTACTTTCTCTAAGTACAATATCGTAATATGTGTATATATATATATATATATATATATATATATATATATATATATATATATATATATATATATATATATATATATATATATATATATATATATATATATATATATATATATATATATATATATATATATATATATATATATATATATATATATATATATATATATATATATATTTATATTATATATATATATATATATATATATATATTATATATATATATATATATATATATATATATACCTATATATATATATATATATATATATATATATATATATATATATATATATATATATATATATATATATATATAAATATAAATATAAATACATATATATATATACATAGAAATTTCGACAAAAGAATCAAAAATATAAGATTATTAGATGAGAATCTTTCATTTAATACAGATTTCCATACTTCACATTGAGAAAGTAGATGATTGCGATGAAAGCCCTAGATATTTAACGGGTATAAGAAATCAGATAACTTATTTAATGAATGAATAAATTAAAGCGTTGCTCGTTGCTGAATAACTTCAATATCTAATGTAATATCTACAAATTTTCTCATCACTATTTAATTTCTTGTTGTAATCGTTTCTTGTATATATATATATATATATATATATATATATATATATATATATATATATATATATATATATATATATATATATATATATATACATATATATATATATATGTATATATATTAGGTTCAACTAGTATGATAAAGATATTAATACGGTGGGAAATTCTTTTGAAAAATTGATGATAAATCAGATTAACCCTAGAAAATTCTACATCCTTCCCACACACAATGGAAACACTAGACAGTCGGTTTTGTCCGAGTTCATCAGTAGTGTATCATCCAACAGAAACGTCTATCGCCGAAAACCCATCTCACTTCAGACCCATATGGAGGTGTTCTATAACTGGGATTCTTTTTAGCCACAGCCCCCTTCAAATTGAGTTAGAGGTTTCGGAATTTGTACATAGTTTGAATTAATTAATGTGATGGAATTACTTTTTGATGGTTTAAATAATTGCTTTTAATCGCTGCTATTATTATGGAGAAATTTATAAATTTTTTCGTGGTTTTTAAGGATATACACTCTTTTATAGCTCATCCCGATTGAGTAATGAGGTTGAATTTTCTTACGTGAATTGAGTTAATTTTGGATAATTGCACCATAGTGGTTGCAAGCATTTTCCTCAGTCGCCAACATTTATTATAGGGATTTCATGGTATTTCCCATCGCCCCATTTTTTATGTTCAAATCCCTAGCGTTTGTGAGAATTTTCGATCATTGCGCATGGCTATAGCCACTCCAGATTCATCTGGAAGGATGAATATTTGTACATGAATTCAGTTGATGTTAAGGACATTAGAGATATTATATGTTTTTTCTCACCACAGCCATTTTTGTGTAGCAATTTCAAGCTTTTTTGCACACATACAAAATCTGTGTACCTCCTCAGCCCCTCCAAATGGAATTACCTATTGGGTGATAAATTTGTATTAAAAGAACAAAAATGGGGAAGAATATGATCTTAGTTATGGTGCTCTGCTGCTCAGTTGGTTTTTTCACACTGCAGCTATAACTTGATTTATTGCTTCTCTGATAGTCTATATCCTTGATGCCGATTAGAATGATGCTTATTAAATTTGCTCAATCCCTGCTCCAGGGAAGTAGTAAATAAGTTGGTATCATTATTAATTGCTGAAATCAAAAATTCAAAAATGTTTGTCTTTCTTTCGCCCCAGTATTGTACTTATTATGTAATTTTTATTCATGAGGAACTACTTCCTCCTACTCGTAGGGATTACTTTATTTTTCCTAATTGATGGTTGAAAGATTCTACAATTTTGATGTGAGATAATTTGAAACATAGATATAATTTCAGCATTCCGTTAAGTATTTGACTCGCAATAGTTTTTTTATTTACGTATTATTTGCTTCATTGAGTATACATCCCTTAGAATTCTTCATTATTCGTCATCTAATATACCACGTATGTTCAACACATCCTCAAGTTGGATTTAAAAAAAATTACTACTTTCACTATTTTTATTGTTATTATTAATCAGCAAATTACATGAATTTACAAAAACATACAATAGAAAAAAAGAAAGAAATGAGCGATTAATATAGGTAGTAGGAAAGGTTTGTCATAGCGAGTCTTATTACTATTATGAAATGATTTCTTGAACACTTGTTGTTCCTGAAACAAAAAGACCTTGTCACCACAGCATCTCAACCATCAATTACAAATGGAGGATAACTACTAAAATCGTGGATAACACAAGCCTTTAGTGGAAATCGGATAGATCAATAAAGATGGCCTTGGGTACTGTGAACACACTCATTCTAATACATAATTAAAAATAAAAACGAACAGAGGTGTTTATTGAATACTTAATAAAAACAAAAAATGTATAAATATTCATACATCATTATCAACTTGATACAATATAAGCTATTCGAAAGGAAAGGAATTTTACTGTAGGAGTAATAGAATAGTATAAGTAATAAAATGATTGCTTCAAACCATTCACTTTCCTTCCTACAACCGTATCTTCAAGAGTTTGGGAACTTTGGGATATATATATATATATATATATATATATATATATATATATATATATATATATATATATATATATATATATATATATATATTTATATATATATATATATATATATATATATATATATATATATATATATATATATATCTATCTATATATATATATATATATATATATATATATATATTTATATATATATATATATATAATATATATATATATATATATTATATATATATATATATAGATATATATATATATATATATATATATATATATATATATATATATATATATATATATAAATATATATATATATATATATATATATATATATATATATATAATATATATATATATATATATATATATATAAATATATATATATATATATATTCATATATATATATATATATATATATATATATATATATATATATATATATATATATATATATATATATATATATATATATATATATATATATATATATATATATATATATGATACATTATAGCATTAATTCCAACTATACTTTTCTCTGATAACCTGGTTTAATCCAAAATAGGTAATGATCCTTTGCTTAGTAATAGAATAGTTATTTATGTACCAATTGCGTTATATAGATCCTTATGCCCGAAGGGAAACATTCGGCCCTAGGGCCTTTGGCCCGAGGGATGAAATTATAATGAAAGAGCGATTTTAAAATCGGTTCATTGCTCCTATCCATTTTCCTTCTCATAGTAGGCATGCCATTTGTTGATACTTTGACGTTTGTGAATATTTTTGTCATCATATTTAGTGAATATCATTGCTGCTTTCTTTGTGTCTTATAGAAATAATGGAAATGAAAATTAATTTACCCAAGAATATCATAGAAAATACAGCCAAAGCTGCGAATAATTCATTGCCGGAGAAATACGACAAGGATTATGAAGTATTCAACCAATGAAAGTTGCTTCATTTCTCCTCGTACAATTAGCGGGCGTTTTGATCCATTAAGCCTGCAAATGCGGGCGTTATGGCCTAGGGCATAATCAGTGTGTTCATAGCAACCGTATCCAAGGTGAAATAAACATATAATATACAAGTGAAAAACAAAAATTATTTTTGATTATAAATTTTCGTAAAATATTTGATGATGCCCGTCGGGTCTCATAACGTTTGTGTAGTCACTAAAACCTTGTCTACACTACTAGTATCTGCCTCGACATCAGCATTCCTCGCCCGTTTATAAACGACAAATTTAGAAATTATATCATTTTTGTATGTGTGCTTTTTAGTCTATTTGTCAATATGGTTACGGTCAACTTTACCTAGACAAATTTGGATTTTTAAGTAAATTATATCTTAATACCTACTCTTTTTATATCGATGACTATATATCCTGACTGACGTTTGTTCTTACGATTTTCCGTACCTAAATTCTACATTCACAATCCAACGATTAATTATAGAAAACGTCAAGTTGTATTAGGGAATAATTAAAAAATTGTTATTTCACTCCGACTCAAATAAGCTGCACTGATGAGATCTAATAAGATCGGAACAGCTGTATGCAGATTTTGAGTCGGGGTGATGACTTGAAGTTTTCTGTAATTCATCGTTGTATTGTGAATGTAGAATTCGCGTTGCAGAATTCGTATAACCAGCTTTCTTGGAAAGTTGTTCGATATTTTTTTTATTTTTCACTTTTATATTATTTGTTGATTTTACCTTAGATACGGTTGCTATAAATGCATTCATTATGCCCTAGGGCGTTATGAGTGGAGCATTATGGATCATAACGCCAGCTCATTGTACGAGGAGAAATGAAACAACTTCCATGGATTAAATACTTCATAATGCTTGTCGTATACGACTCTGGATTTCTCCGGCAATGAATTATTCGCAGCTTTGGCTGCATTTTCTATAATATTCTTGGGTAAATTCATTTTCATTTCCATTATTTCTATAAGATTACACAAAGAAAGCAGAAATGACATTCACCAAATATGATGACAGAAATATTCACAAACGTCAAAATACCAACAAATGACACGCCTACTATGAGAAGGAAAATGGAAAGTATAGGAGCAATGAATCGATTTTAAAATCGATTTTCCATTATAAATAAATAATTTTTTCGTGAAAAATAAAATCTTGTATGCACCACGTGCGTTACTAGATCCTAACGCCTATCGGACAACATTAATCCCTCGGGCTAAAGGCCCTCGGGCCGAATGTTACCCTCCGGGCGTTAGGATCTATATAACGCACTTGGTACATAAATAATATTATTCATTTTAACGGTTATTATATTTGACTCTATGACGCGGCGTTTCACCTCACTGTGGCTTCTCGGATAAAATTAAGTTTTTATTTCAACTTATATAGGTAACCCTAGTGAAAACTAACATCAACTCTTTCACATTATAATTTCAATATAACTTACCGTACGAACAATTCTTTAGGCCAAATTATAAACAACAATAAATCAAAAACGGTTAGTCTCAACATCGGGTGTCTTTAAATTATTATGTGGTGATTGTAACAAAATGTATATATGTAGAACATATAGACATTTCCCTACTTCGTAAACAATAAGAGAGATTCTTATTATTCCAATCATTTGATAGATGAGTTCATTCATTCAATAAAGATTTCCATATTTTACATGGAGAGAATAGAGGATTCAAATTAAACTTTTGGGAAGCCCTAGAAATTAACAGGTATAAAAATTCTTATCTATTACTGAACGAACAAATTGACCTAAATCATTCTTTACTCCTGAATATATTTAATACCAGATGTAGTTCGAGCAAATTTTCTGGAAGGATTACTTACCCTCCACCATAATTTAATTTGTTGTAATCATTTTTCCGTAGGTACTAAAAATTTTATATAAAACTGGGATACCTAGATTTAAGTATTTCATTCTATCAGAAGAAGCCACCGCGTCATAGAGTCAAATTATTATTGTTATTATAACCGTTGAAATCAAACATGTGTTTTTCTAATAATATTTTTATGGGTTTTAACTAAGTAACGGCCACATCAATTCAACATATACATATATATATATATATATATATATATATATATATATATAAATATATAAATATATATATATATATATATATATATATATATATATATATATATATATATATATATATATATATATATATATATATATATATATATATATATATATATATATATATATATATAGATTTATCCGGTCCATACACCTTAACAAGAAATGGAATTATCCAAGTACCTATTGATAAACTCACACAACCATTACTAAAGGAAAAGGTAACTCCTCAATTTACAAGTGCAATAAGTCAGCTGTTAGATGACGTTGTTTTTAAAACACATACAATATTTCATCTGAAGGATTAGTCTAGTAAGGAGTGATGAGAAGTCATGAGATTTCAAAAAATGCTGACACAGGTGTTTGGTGGATGCTTTCTATATTCACTGCTTGAGCAAGTCAATAATGCAAAAGGTTCGGTGAATATTGCAAACAAATTTTTCACAAATACTCGTTGATTTGTGAAAAATTTGTTTGCAATATTCACCGAATCTTTTTAGTTATTGGTGGCTAAAATACTTGCAGCTGAAATACTTGAGTTACTGCAGCTGAAACACTTGATAACATGTTTGAGACAACATGAGATCAAATTTTTGTAGACTGAATTTCGTCATGACGAATTCAAATTACTTATTCAATATTACATAATTTGATAATCGTCATCCGTTGAGATTTCAAGATTTCTAGAATAGACAGATTTTTTCTGAATATATTCAGTCTTTTTTGTATGGGGAATCAAGGTAAAATAGAACTGATTAAAAAATTCAGTTATTAATACATGAGTAGCTCCTGTCCTGATTCTTCATCTGACTGTACTAGCATGCGGACTGTATAACTACTATATCTTGTTTCTTATATCGCATTCAGTAGCGTATGGCAGCTGTGAACGCCTGTTATTATAATTAATCGGACTAGAAATTACTGCTATTGGTCATCGGTCACAATATATAATTTTCTCAGGTAGTCGAAGGACATTCGTTAACTAATTAATCATTTGTATCATATCTGGTCAATCTTGAATGCATTTAGTTCTATAAATAGACTACGTAGAGGAACAGTACGACTACTATGCACTTGCCATCTTAAATCTAAAATCTTGACTTTCTTGGAATTAATGAGAAGCTCTGTCATGTCAAGAAGTATATCTAACCTATTTTGTGACACTCATACAGCTATTATTTCATCCTCTTACATTCATGAACAAGATCGACAATACATGCCCATCTTGTATTATTATGATAACAAGTAGTAAAAAATGACAATAGTAAAAAATGTTCACTGGCAATGAAGAAACTGAAAACATCCTTAGAATTTGAATTTTTATAGTGTATTGATATAAATAAAATATATATATATATATATATATATATATATATATATATATATATATATATATATATATATATATATATATATATATATATATATATATATATATATATATATATATATATATATATATATATATATATATATATATATATATATATATATATATATATATATATATAAATATATATATATATATATATATATATTATATATATATATATATATATATTATATATATATATATATATATATATAATATATATATATATATATATTTATATATATATATTTATATATATATATATATATATATATATATATATATATATATATATATATATATATGATTATATATATATGTATATATATATATAAATGGATTCAGATAGTTTCAGCCTTCAAGCTTTCAGTTATTTGTTAGTTCGAAATGATTCCATTTTCGACAAATAATTCAATGTTGACCTTCTTGTTGAACCCACTCCTATCAAATATGTAGAAGAAAGTTTTAGTGTTTCAATAAAAATTGATTGAATTCTTTTCTCACATTATTATACATCAGAAATAGTGGCAAATAGGTATAACGAAAAAATCTGTGACAGATTCACAAGATTCAAATCACACACATAGGTATGGTGAGTAGAATTTCGAGAAGATCCCTTTTTTTCCTTTAATTTCTGTGAATTACGTTATAATGGGAACACCTTTCAGTATTCTATTGTTGATCGAATCCGTCGTTACTACGCGATAATTTATCATGATCAACACAAACAAAACTTGATATTATTATATTTACTATAAGAAATTAGCTAAAAAGTATATATTAGAATTGCAATTTCGGTCACACAGCCATTATCGAGAAATATGCCTAATGATGATCATGTAATCGATATGGCATTAACAATATATTTAATTAATTTGTGATAATATATATATATATATATATATAGTGAAATCAAATTTTGTTTGTGTTTATCATTTCAATATTCTATCGACTCAAATTCTAGCAGTAGATTGAAACAAGTGACTGTCCTGTTAAATAAAGAGCCCAACAATTTTAATATAGTGAAACTCAAGCCAAGTGTTGTTTAAAACTATATTAAATATATATATATATATATATATATATATATATATATATATATTATATATATATATATATATATATATATATATATATATATATATATATATTTATATAGATATATATATATATATATATATATATATAAATATTTATATATATATATATATATATATATATATATATATATATATATATATATATATATATATATAAATATATATGGTAAATATAAAGTATGTCCAGGGACAAAATGAATAACATGGTAGCACGAACATAAACACCGAATTCATCAGGAGCTCCTTGGGACATAAACTTTCCACAACAAAGGTCGAATTTTTCACTAATTTTTCTCCGCGGTATACTTTTTACAATTTCTCTACAGATCTCTGCAATTGTAAAAAAGATTTTGAGGATTGCATGTTCTCTGGTAGGGAATAGAACACAGTCGGAAACCAAAACATTATAGGATATCTCTCCTATATTCTTGAATGCATAAGGTATGATATACTTTTTTTATGGCGCTTGTAATATACATAGGTAAATGTATATATATATATATATATATATATATATATATATATATATATATATATATATATATATATATATATATATATATATTATATATATATATATATATTTATATATATATATATATTTATATAATATATATATATACCTACTTGCAAGATTTCAGTTCGTTTTATTGAATATCTCCATGAATTTGTGGGAAGTTCGGCAAAATCGAGTTCGTTATGTTCAAACGACAAACAGACTGATACTTACAAGTCTCTAAATAAACCGAGTAGTAGCTATCTCGGTTGAGTTAGACCGAATGAGACATTTCATATGAAAATATTGTGTAACAATGAACAAGTTTTCAATATATCTTCAATATATCTACTGAAAGCCCTTAATATTTTTTTGAAGCAACTGCCATCTATTCGTCATGTCGGTTACTTTTGATAGTAACCTGATATTATAGCGGTTGAAATTCAATAAAGAAGAATTGTCGTATGAAATAGTTTACTTCTATCTAGCAAAGTAGCTATCGATACTATGACCGATATTACAAATGCTCTGTTTTGGCATATAATTATTTCTCTTAGTTGCTTAAAACCTCTAAATTGTGAAGCGAGTGACTCAATAAATTTGTAAAATATTTTAGGCAGATTTATCTTCTTTAATGCGGAAATCGGTCTAGGACTGATTGAAACTGGTTCTCCGAACTCTTGGCTTATAATGTGTCACATTCCCTACTAATGGGAAAAAGTTGAAATCTTGTTCGGTCCCAGATCAATTTGTCTGCAAGTTGAACCCCTAATAGGCCGATCCGAATTCTTGTATGTCTAGCCTGAAAAAGATAGCCCTGAAGTGATGATTATAACTTACCAGATGGACTCAGGTAGAACAGGTTTGAGTCAGTGGTTGTACGAAAACAGAATGCAGTTCTTGGAATCGAAGTGATTCACACTTAGTATGAGATATAACGGTCCCAGGAGACTATAACTCCTCCAGAATTGGATTTTTTAACACTAAACTTACATATATAGTGTATCTGAGAAAAGTACCATAATCATAGGAATAGAATAATTCTCTAAGGGCTCTACCTATATATATATATATATATATATATATATATATATATATATATATATATATATATATATATATATATATATATATATATATATATATATATATATATATACATATGACCTCAATACAGGTTTTGAAATATTTTATGATTAATTTATTTATCATTTTAATACACATTTTCCCCTAAAGAAGCATTTTATTAATGAGAATAAAAAGAATTGGGTAAACCAACAAGTCAAGATTTGAGATTTCTTGTTCACAGTTGAAAAACCTTAATTCATTAAAGTATAGATTTCCTGAGATGAGGCAGAATTATGTAAATGCAAAAAAGAATCATTACAGATTAATAGAACAGACAAAACAGGAGTTTTATCAGAATAAAATAAAAAATAGTTTGGATAAAAATAAAACTACTTGGACTATAATTGCTGAATTGACAAAAAAGGAAAAAATTAGGAAGAATCTTCTAATTAAACATAATGATGATTGCATTTCGGATCCTTTCTTTGTTTCTAATTTGTTCAATGATTATTTTAAGAATATTCCATATGACATACGAAATAAAATACCACAGAATGATCGAGTGGAAGTGCCTGTTGAGTCATCTGTAGGGTGCAGATCTCCCTCGAAATTTTCTCTATGCCCATTTACCGAAGGTGAGCTATATGATTTGTTGAATAGCAAACTTAAAAATAAACATTCATCAGGCGCTGATCATGTTCCAAGTTTCTTGGTTAAGAAGGTTTTGTGGTATATTATTAAACCCTTAACTTTTTTGGTCAATCTCTCATTTTGTTCTGGAGCATTTCCATCTGTGTTGAAAACCGGTAAGGTGACACCGTTATACAAGAAAGATGATTTTATGAATATATCTAATTATAGGCCAGTTACTGTACCAATGAGTTTGTCTAAGATTTTTGAATATGCATTTTTGGATAGGTTAAATAGTTTCTTACTTGAAAACAATATCATATTTGTGGACCAGCATGGTTTCATGAAAGAAAGATCAACGATTACAGCTATAGCTTCATTTTATCATAGAGTAATACGACAGATCGAGGCAGGCGAGTGCCCTGTTGGGATTTTTTGTAATCTCAGCAGGGCGTTCGACTGCGTCGATCACATGGTCTTATTAGCTGAATTATCGAAATATGGAATAAATGATTCTGCTTTAAAATGGATAAAGACATTTCTTGAGAACAGAAAACAATATGTTAGCATTTTTTTAGCAATGAGAAAACAGAACAACAGATCAGTTCTAGATGTGTGAATGTAAACATAGGTGTCCCACAAGGCTCTATATTGGGCACGATCCTGTTCGTTCTTTATATAAATGACATTGACTGTATATCTGCCGATGCAATGACTGTTTGTGCTGATGATAGCTCTTTTTTAGTATCTGAAAAACTAGATAGTAGTTTCATAATTACCTACCAGAGGAAGTGCTCTAGAGTAAATATTTATGCAGGGGAAAATCTGCTTGAACAAAGTAAGAATGTGAAATTTCACATTTGGATTTCACATTTGGATGAATGTCTCAATTTTAAAAATCATTGCGTATATGTTTCGGGAAAATTGAATAGTGTTGTTTATATGTTTAAAAACTTGCGCACTGTTTTAGATGAAAAACAACTAGTATCTCTTTATTATGCTCACGCAGAATCGAGATTACGATATGGTGTCATTTTCTGGGGTTGGTCATCTCTTGCTTGTAAAGTTTTTTTATCACAGAAAAGAATAATTAGATGTGTTTCCAGTTCATATTCCTGTAAGTGTCTTTTTCGAAAACTTGGAATATTAACTCTTCATCCAAGCTTATTTGTTTTTGAAATATGTATCTATGTTTATACTAATAAGAGTATTTTTAATTTGGTGAAAGATAAACATAAGGTTAATACACGTCAGTAAAATGATTTGTATGTTCCTTACAATAAGTATAGGATAGGATGTAAGTCACCTGACTCTTTGGAGCCACAATTTTTCAACAAACTGCCAAAGTCTATCATTGAGTCCCCTAGTCTAAAAGTATTTAGAGCTAAGTTGAAAAATATATTGCTTGATAAAGGTTTATATTCTGTAGAAGATTTTTCAAGGAAAATGTGATATTTTCTTGTTCATTCGACAATTCCTATACAAATTTTGTCAGAAAGGAAAATAAATTATTATTATTATAATATTATTATTATTATTATATATATATATATATATTTATTTATATATATATATATATATATATATATATATATATATATATATATATATTATATATATATATTTATTATATTATATATATATATTTATATATATATATATATTCCTATATTGTACCATATTGTCTATAGATCAAATCTGCATATAAATAATTCATTTCATTACCAATCTTAATGAACAAATTGTATTAATTGAAATGAACTTTTTTATATTAGAAAAAAACTAAGGTCGTATTTTACGCGCGAAATGCATCTCGTTGACATGCGATTCTAACGGATATAATTATATTTTGGGAAATCAAGCTTAAATAGCAAAGTAGAAAATAAGTTGTTTTAGTTAAAAAAATTTGCATCGTGGATGAGGTAAAAAGTTGAAACCAACGAAGGAATGTTCCTCAACAATAACTTAGACCACGAATAAAATTTAAACCCTCCTCGAAATGCATCGCGGTTGAGAAAAAAGTGTTGTAACCCACAAAGAATTTTTAAGTCAACATAAACTCAGTGTACGTACCAAATTCCAAACCTCTAACTTAATCTGCAGAAGCTATGGCGTCTGTCAATTTTACAGATATCACGAAAAAAAAATCTACGTAAAAATGGCAGCGGTAGGAAAAATTTGATGAAATTTTGACAGTTTTGTTTTGCCTCGAAACCCAAATCAAATACCAAATTTCAGCTCATTTGGTGTGATGCAAACCGCTAGAGATGTCAATGTGTACAGGGAAGGAAATTTATATGAAAATTAGAAATATCTAAAATTTCATGATAGGAAATTAACACTCTTTCTTTGTTACAGAATAATCACTTCTCCAAGCGGAACCCAACAAGCTTTCAAATTCAAGGTATGAACTTCAGTGATTCTATTAATGAAACATATTCAAATGGTTGTGTAAGTCAATGTGAATTTGATGTTTTTAACAATGATAGGTAACTCGGATATTAATTAAATTAAATCAGTAAAGTATGCCCATGAAATATTTAGGTAGATGTATATGAATACCATATCGTAAGTTTTGATCAATATGGTTTGTGACCTACGTGATTATCGAAATTATGTTCGTTTGGTCGGCTCGATAGTCACGAGGGTGTCGCTTATATATTGAATAAATTGGGTTGCAGTCGCACCTTGTTCTTGTGTGGTTTATATACATCATAAGATTTAGTGGTTCCAAAATTTGTAATAGCTGGGTAATGCCATACATTCAAGCTTATTGGCCGTTCGGATTCGGTGTGAAACTGTAGGTCCATTGTGACAAAAAAAACGTCTGAGCAGCAGAGCTCTGTCACTCACTAAGGTAATTGATTTCCCTTATTTTAATTATTTGTGGAATAGGTACCAATTCTTAACTGTCTAAGGCAATTTGGTGGGTCTGAAAAAATGAACAAATCATGAAAATCTGAAAAAACACATAAAATTCCTACATGAAATTCAGGGCCGACCCAAGGTTATGTGCCGCCCGGGTGCAAGAGACTATTTGCCGCCCTTTGTCTTTAAAACATCAATGTTATATTCCGTCAAAAATAATAACTTCGTTGGTTTAAAATTCTGATTTCAATTATTAGATTACTGTTAATTTGTTTACGAAATGAAACAACTTGAAATAAAAATGATAAAGGTAACTTTTCATAAACTTTATTTCTCTGTATAATTTCAAAAAAGAATATATTTTAAACAAACATAAAAAAGATAGCGCTTCCATATAGTCCTTAGTTATAACTAAAAAAAAATACCTTACCAAGTACATAATTTTGTGTTGATCTCTTTTTCTCCATAGCAATTTGAACTTATAAAAATAAATTAAACTAGTGAACTATACTGAGGTAGGTATATTTTAATTATTGAAAACAACTTTTCTTGCTCTTTGAAATGCAAATTATTTAATTAAGTCTGTGATATCTAACGCTTCGCAGATATCTTTCTTCATGCTTATCATAGCCAAATTTTTAAGCCTATTTCTGGCTCATAGCCGATCTCATTATTTTTAATTTTGAAAAAGATCTCTCACCATGAACAACAGGCATCATTGAAAAAATCTGGTGAAGCTACAAATAAGTTGGGAAAAATATTAATTAAATTATGTTTGCCTTTCATGTTGGCGTTAAATATTTACCTTTCTTAACTTTAAACTTACAGAAAGCACTTGACTACATTTTAACTATTATTTCAGTTTTAGGTCACTTTTACTTCATACTTGTAGGTACTCAATGACCACTAAATTAAATTGAAACAGGTTTCAAAATTGTCCTTCTATATATGCCGGCATGCCGGCGGCATACATAAGGGATTATCCAAAAAAGCACAAACAATACAATATTTTGTCTCAATAGAGTACCGCCTAAGTCTAGCTGATTTCCCAGAATCTACACGAAGCGGTTACTCGTGTGTCGGCATATTGACGGTGTACAAAGTAATATTTTTATAGCGATGGGCATCTTCTTGAATGTTTAATTTTAAAAAACTTAGGTTTTGCCGCCCCTTTTAGAAACAAATTTGAAGCCTTCTAAATGGATTTGAAGTAGCTGTAGAGATGTCGCAGTCTTATTGTAAAATCAGTGATATTATAATACGCCTAGGCTTTTTCAATACGACTAGGCATATTGCAATATGACCGAAATAATCGAGGATCTCATAATTTGACTGATAATTTAGGGCGTATTATAATACGCCTGTTGGTTATTAGGCTTATTGTTTAAAATACGTCGTATTATAATACGACTGGTAATGTGCCAGGCAAATTATGGATATCGCTTATAGGATAAAAAACAAATGGATTTGGATTACTTATTTATACATGGTCCACTTTTATGGCATTTGCTTGTGCATTTCATATGGGATTTGAAACATAAACATTTATTATTATGACACTGTGACTTGCTTGGTTTGCAAGAGCACTTTTTGAACCCCTGACTTTCGAACTTTGAAAATAATCTCAGAGCTTCTCTCAAGGAAATAACTTTATTCTCTGGAATATTGATTACTTCATTATCTCTGCAATCAGTCATTTCATCCCTCGAAAATCATCGGTTAAAAAGTGCATGGATGGTGTCAGTTTGGTAAACACCATTGGAAACTTTTACGATGGTTCCTATAAGATATTTTTGGGATCGAGAGGTACTCTATCTACTTTAGGAACTTCGACTGCTACTTTTTGACCTATCTCAAGAGGTTTCAATTTCTTATTACTTATGTTTAGCATTTTTTCTGCAGCTTTTTTTAGACCCACTACACATTTTTCTCTTTGGTTCTTGACTACTTATTCATTTTTGCATAGATTGCACGTCCGTTCTGATTCACTTGTGAAATTAGAAGTATCTTCATAATGTTGTCCACATCCTCTACATACATCTTCAGGGATCTTGCGAGTCCATTTTCAATGCAATAATTCGCACCAAAAACTGAACAGTAAGTCACAACCACAACAACAACGCAGTAACACACGATTGGTCCGACAAGCCATCAGTCTAATTACAATACGACGAGTATAATCACTCAGAATCCAGAGTATTTGCGCGCTTTTGAATTTTGACAATAAGCCTGAGAATCAGCAGGCGTATTACAATACGCCTTAAATTGTCAGTCAAATTGTGAGATCTTCAATTATTTCGATGGTATTGCGATATGCCTAGTCGTATTGAAAAACCCTAGGCGTATTATAATATGACTGATTTTACAATAAGACGGCGACAGAGATACGCAATATTCAAAAACCCCTCCGCTATGGTGCACTTTACCAACTCAATTCTAGTTCCAAATTTTGACTATCTACTTGAATCAACAGAAGCTGTGTAGGTCGTAATTCTTCAAAAGGGACGAAAAATCATTACATAAAAATGGCAGCGGTCATAAAAAAGGTTTATACAGTCAAGAAACACTTCCTTAGCATCAACTTAATCCACGTACAAATGCTCAACACTCTTACTCGATTTGAAGTCGGTTTGGGTTTTCATTCATAATCAATCTTCAAATCTTCTGCGTTCGATTTCCGCTTATAGATCTCACCGTCACTCCTTTGATAAAAGTTTGACAGTACCAAAATCTTTACTGGATTCACCCAAATTTTGATAGTTTTGTTGTGCATCCAGACCCCAATTGCCAAATTTCATCTGAACATGCCGAAATGTACCAGGAAAATAATATATATAAATATATATATATATATATATATATATATATATATATATATATATATATATATATATATATATATATATATATATATGCAATCCCCAAAAATCAAGTCAATAATATTCTAGAAAAATTTAATAGTTACCACAAAAATATTCAATTCACCATTAAAATGGAAGTACATGGAGAAATAAATTTTTAGACCTAACATTACACCATGTCCAAAATACTATAAGAACAAATTGGTTTACTAAAAAACTTGGTCCTACCGGTATTTGAATTTTAATTCTTGTCATCCCATTAGCCAGAATAAATCAGTAGTTATAGGACTTGCAGATAGAGTAATCCAGCTATCCGACCCAGAGTTTAGAGCAAAGTCAATAGGAAAGGCAAAAAAAGCTCTATGACAAAACAGCTATCCAAAGAACATAGTTGAACAAATTTTTAAACGTCGAATACATAAATTTTATAATACAATAGAAAATTCGGAAAAAAAAAACAAAAAACCGAGAACACAACATAATACCTTTCATTGCCTTATATAAACGGATTATCCCAACAATTCCAAAAACTGTCAGGGAAATATAATATTACAGTTTGTCACAAAGGCCACAATTTATTTTCACAATATTTCACAAAACTCAAAACAAAAACACCGAAAAACAAAATGAGTAATTTAGTTTATCAAATACCGTGTAACGACGGCGTTTATATTGGTCAAACGAGCCAGTATCTAGAGAATCGATTAAAGAGTCATAAATACGACAAAAACAACTCCACCGCCCCACATACAGGTATTTTCACGATCTACGCGGCCAAAATTATTTTAATGCTTAATTGGTATCTAAACACTGTAAATAAACAAAAAACAACTGTCTTTTTTTAGTTTTACTATTATATTTTCAAAAAAAATACAAAAACAAACAAACACAAATTATAAACATGAAAAACATAATAATTCTAAGTTTCTTGACTTTATTTGTCATCTAAACATTGTAAATAAACAAAAAAACATTTTTTTTTCAGTTTATATATATATATATATATATATATATATATATATATATATATATATATATATATATTTATATATATTTTTTAATATAATAGTAATAACTTTATTTTATTCAATAATTTTTATTTTATTATATTAAAAAAAAAAAACTGAGCTTCGGTACTGGTACTCGTTACCGTACACGATTCTTGCGGTGGGTAACATTTCTTCTTGGCTTTCTGTTAGGCTGTATCGCACGGAAAAAACTTCTTATTATTCTTTTTTTTAATTTCGTACTGTCCTTGTGTCAAATCGGCATCTAAACATTTGCAAAGCTTGCATTGGTGTCAAGGTGGGCTGCCCTTTTCCTAATTTCAAATTATAAAATGCCTTTTTATATTTAGTTGCTCGTGTTGGAGAGATAGTAATATCTTTTAGGACATTTGATGCATCTTTTTCACCAGATTTTCCCAGTTCCACTTTCGCAGCATGTATTATCAAATCCTTTTCAAAATTAGAACGAAGTTCTTCAGTTTTTCGCCTCTTGCTCCTCTCACTTGCGTCTTCGAATGACTTGGATGGTCGCCCTGGCCGTTTTTGTATATGAACAACAGGTATTTCAAGAGTACCTTCAAGCCAACACTGGTTGTTTTTTATAAATGTATCTTCCTTATAATAAGCTTTCGTCCACCTTTGTTTAATTTCTGATTTGAAATGGGCAAAATTACGTTTTAAATTAATAATTTGGTCTTCACTGTGACCATCACATGACAGAAGATGATCATTTAGATATTTTAATTTGGCATCTAAATTAGGCAAATTTTCGTTTTTCATGAGGTCAAACAAGTATTTTCGGGTCACAATCCTTACTCCTGATGCACCCTGTGAACCTAAAACAAACATAAGCTGTGTTAAAAGTCGCTAAAAAATATTTTCAATTTCAGACGAAATTTCGATAAATAACTTTGATCCCTCAAAAGTGTATCTAGCCGGACATATCCGGAAATGATTTTGATTTTATTTATAAGGAAAAGGATCAAATAATAACCTATATTAAAAATAATAGCCCGATCTACCCCGATACATGAACAAAAGCACTAGCAAATAAAAAAATATTGAAGAAAATCACAGTATGAAAATGGGTTTTTTTCTAAAAATTATGTAGTTTGATAGTTGATCATAACTTTATTTATGTAATCTGTACGTCTCTTACCTTGTCCATCAGAATCCATAACTTTCAATTCGTACGAAGAACTTGATAACATAAAAAATCACTTTGTAAGTTTATGTTTCGAAAAGCGCCGCGCCGGCGCCGAGAAGGGATTTTTTTTTAACTCGAGGGACCTACAGTTTAACGCCGGTTCCGAACGGCTAATGGGCTTGTAAACTATGTACATTACCCAACAATTTTTAATCATATATAACCACTAAATTCCGGACATACACAACACCCAAGAGCGAGGTGGGACTCGAACCCACAATCCTCGGTTTACAAACGTTATAAGGCGGTTCACCTTACCGCTGGTCTACCGAGGCCTCTCCGAGAAGGGATTCGTACACTAGGTAACACGATCAACTTCCGACTGACCCTACGAGCTACGGCTAGAAGGTAAATAAACATTGGATATTGTTCCCGGGTTCATAATCTATTTGTGGAACTCTGTTAAGGAATGTTTTTGTTATTTTGACATTTTGGACTTTTGGCCGCGTAGATCGTGCAAATACCTGTATGTGCGCCCTGACAAAACATGAAATAACAAAAAACCACTCGTTCAATTTCAATGAAACAAAGATATTAAAAACTGAGTCAAACGCCAAAAAAAGGGAATTTCTTGAATCGCTGGAAATCTAAAAAATATAAAATGTGCAATTAATGACAAGAAAGATGTAAATAATACAATACAATACTATACTATACGTTCAGAATTAACTGACCTAGCAACGCCGTTGACTGTGATAATATATGTTGTTAAAATGTTTTACTCTCTATGTTTTCATTTTGATTTGTTGATTATCTACGTTAAAGGTAAGAATATATTTTAGATGACTGTTAAAATTAATGTAATATACGTCCTTTAGTTTATAGATTTTGAAAAAGGCCATAAAATGGTCGAAACGTTAATATACAATCATTTGCACGACAACTAAATTGCATCATTTAATGTGACCTAACACCAAGAACATATTACGGAAAAGAAAAAATATATATATATATATATAAGTAAGAATTATTCGTGTTAAACGGAAAACACGCCCGTGGTTATAAAATTAAGTGAACTAGGACATTTATTTGAAACTAATCAAACAAACCTCCTAGCGGAGCTGGTTATAAGAGTTCACGAAGCATCGAAATATCAACAAACTACCCTAGACGGTAATTGTTCGAAATGTTAATTTGATTATCACAACCGATGGAAATTGATAGACAGACTGTTTCGCCCTTATCGGGGCTCATCAGTATCATCCATCCACCGGGAGTGATAACCAAACCAACATTTCAAACGGTCATACATATTTCTTCTAGCAACTCCATGACATATAAATATGACACAGCGCCACCAGTCGGAAACAATTGAACCACGTCTTTCAGAACAGAAGAAAACATTTCGGCCACGAGAACAATTACGCCCGGAACACCCGAAGGTGGCTACCATATTCGCTAAGCAAGAGTAAAGCTGACACATCAATTCGATGTGATTTTCGAACAATTACCGTCTAGGGTAGTTTGTTGATATTTCGATGCTTCGTGAACTCTTATAACCAGCTCCGCTAGGAGGTTTGTTTGATTAGTTTCAAATAAATGTCCTAGTTCACTTAATTTTATAACCACGGGCGTGTTTTCCGTTTAACACGAATAATTCTTACTTATATTCATTTGCCATAGCGATAAAATTCGGGGCGGTTGCTGCGTGCGGTGTGTAATGTTGAATCACATCGAATTGATGTGTCAGCTTTACTCTTGCTTAGCGAATATGGTAGCCACCTTCGGGTGTTCCGGGCGTAATTGTTCTCGTGGCCGAAATGTTTTCTTCTGTTCTGAAAGACGTGGTTCAATTGTTTCCGACTGGTGGCGCTGTGTCATATTTATATGTCATGGAGTTGCTAGAAGAAATATGTATGACCGTTTGAAATGTTGGTTTGGTTATCACTCCCGGTGGATGGATGATACTGATGAGCCCCGATAAGGGCGAAACAGTCTGTCTATCAATTTCCATCGGTTGTGATAATCAAATTAACATTTCGAACAATTACCGTCTAGGGTAGTTTGTTGATATTTCGATGCTTCGTGAACTCTTATAACCAGCTCCGCTAGGAGGTTTGTTTGATTAGTTTCAAATAAATGTCCTAGTTCACTTAATTTTATAACCACGGGCGTGTTTTCCGTTTAACACGAATAATTCTTACTTATATTCATTTGCCATTGCGATAAAATTCGGGGCGATTGCTGCCTGCGGTGTGTAATGTTGAATCACATCGAATTGATGTGTCAGCTTTACTCTTGCTTAGCGAATATGGTAGCCACCTTCGGGTGTTCCGGGCGTAATTGTTCTCGTGGCCGAAATGTTTTCTTCTGTTCTGAAAGACGTGGTTCAATTGTTTCCGACTGGTGACGCTGTGTCATATTTATATGTCATGGAGTTGCTAAAAGAAATATGTATGACCGTTTGAAATGTTGGTTTGGTTATCACTCCCGGTGGATGGATGATACTGATGAGCCCCGATAAGGGCGAAACAGTCTGTCTATCAATTTCCATCGGTTGTGATAATCAAATTAACATTTCGAACAATTACCGTCTAGGGTAGTTTGTTGATATTTCGATGCTTCGTGAACTCTCTCGACAAATCGAAGAACAGCAACCTGCAGCAGAAAGCAGTGGTCGACTCGATGAAAAGAAAACGTGCAAGTTTTGCCCTTATTCACTAAAAAGGAAAACTTTCTACCAATGTATTTCTTGCTCAACGCCCATCTCTTATAACCAGCTCCGCTAGGAGGTTTGTTTGATTAGTTTCAAATAAATGTCCTAGTTCACTTAATTATATATATATATATATATATATATATATATATATATATATATATATATATATATATATATATATATATATATGTATATAGGTACCTATATATATTAATATATGAAATATCGGACATCCTAAAAATCTCTAATATCTAGGTGCAGGAGGTATGAAACCGATATAAAAAGCACTCAAGAGCTACAGTTCAACCGGATGAACATTTCCACTAAAATTGTCGATAGTTGCATATTATTTAGTAGAAATAATCAACATTTGTTGCCAAACATAAAGAAATTTTAGGGAACATTTACGGAAACAAGCAACAGCAGAAAATTGTTCCCCATCCGGTGAATATCTATTCGTTTTCCTACTTCACTGCACACTGAAAATCTGCGACACGAATGTTTACTAGTTGCGTTCTCGATACGTTTCCACTGCGATACACACACGGATTTTTTCACAAATGTTTCCTATTTTCTTCTGAAGTTTACCGCTCAAAATGGAAACCGGCGACAAGTAGGAACAGTCAATATTTGTTGCCGAAACATAAAGAAATTTAAAGGAACATTTAGGAACATTTGGGATCATTTTCGGAAACACGCAACAGCAACAAAAATGTTTTCTTTGTTTACTTTCGATATAGTGCAGTAGTCTATTATTTTCGTAAAAAATACGACTAAAAATATCTGTGTTTTCTAAAACATCAACATACCAGTAAGTATGTATAAGTACACCCTCTTACAAATACTTCTGCCCGGTTTTTTTTTTTTTTTTTTTTTTTATTGGCAATTAACGTGTCTCGGCATCTAGTGGCCACTGACACAGGATCTATGATACATTGGGTTACATAATAAAAAATCAAATTAATTTAAACAGTAAACAGTCTTTAAGGAACTGTATCACAGAACTAAACTGGTTAGGTGCACCGAGAATGTTTTCGAGAGTTCCACTGAGTTTGTGTTTATGACGAGTTGGGCTGTAGTGTTTGCAGTGTAGAAGTATGTGCTCAATTGTAAGTCTCGCGTTATCTGCCCGGTTTTATATTCTATAGACATCTTGAATTTGACAGCAAAAAGATTGATAGTGTTCTGTTATACTTTATGGAAGAAGTTTCATAATCTCATCAGGTAACCGTCTGATAACGCTTTTTATCCATGTTAAATCACCTGGATCCTAACATAAAGGAGTGTATTCGTTTGCTCATACCCAAGATGCGTGCGCGCTGTCCATTTGTCAGAGGGATTAGCATCACAAACAGTGAATAAGGTGGAAGCTCATTGAATATCAGATTACCATTTTTAATATTACTTTAAACCGCATTATAAACTATAATCTTTTGAATAATATCATGAAACTTCGCTCGTATTCACAATGTAATATTTGAAAATAATTTCTGTGG
>JARQZK010005090.1:622500-630000 GCA_030704885.1 Cynegetis impunctata | reverse complement strand
ACCAAATTTATTAAAATTTACTCATCAGTGCAAATGCTTTCAGCTTAACTTAGACCTATATATTATTTTAAATGATGAAAAGAAAATTGAAAAATTTCTAAATTAAGAAACACTTGAACTATATTTTATGGAAATAATTATTTTCATCTAAACGTTTCACATTTCTTATTTGAAATATTTTTCACCTAGATAGGTATTTATCAGAAAAAAATCTCAATTTGAAGTGAAGTTTATTTATTCGTTTTGGAGGAAAAGAAATTTTGATGTTTAAATATATTACAATACTCTTCCCTTTGGTAATAGTCAATTATTACAAATAGCAAACTGGAAAAGTATTACATTATCAATATTATGAAGTGTCCATCAAAACTATCAAATTGTTTCATATTTTTCTATTGTTGTTTCAGAAAAAAATTGTGTACATTCAATTCTATGTACCAGATAAACTGAGTGTGAAAGATTATGAAAACATTCACATTGGCAATAAAAAATTCATGAATCGAGGAGAACTTTACTTGATGAAAGTTCATATTAAGAAATAAAAACACGATTACTAAAATTTAATTCACACTATATTTGTGGAATATCATTTCGTAATTATTAAATTGAATTTATAAATAACAATACCAAAAATTTTTACATTATCAATATTCTGAAGCATCTATGTTAAGGTACTCAAATGGTTTCATAAATTATTCGTTTGGTTTCGTAAAAACTGTGTGTTCATCCAATTCGATGCTGTATATTATTTGAGTTTTAATGGATCATATTAATGAAATCATTTAAATGGCCCCATAGACGTTTTTTATTATTGGTAATGTAATAACATACTATAATTTGCTAGAAATAATGAACTAAACATTCAATTCAATTATACAAGATAGCTTGAGTATCTTAAATTATCTTTCTTACATCAACTAATTTATACTATATATATATATATATATATATATATATATATATATATATATATATATATATATATATATATATATATATATATATTATATATATATATTATATCTATATATATATATATATATGTATATATATATATATAATATATATATATATATATATATATATATATATATATATATATATATATATATATATATATATATATATATATATATAATATATCAGTGGCGGCTCGTGATGGTTTGGTATGAGGAGGCTACAAGAGGTGTTAAAAATACACCATAGGCGAAAATTTTTAGGATTTCAAGGTCAATATAATTTAAAGAAAATCAAAGTAAAACAAGCACCCTAAGCTATTAATTTGTTTTCACTTTCGAGTGTCTACCTTGAGACCTACAACTCCTATTTACAATATTCACAAAAATTCTTCTCAGCCAATTAATCAATTCATCTATTCATCAAATTTTTTCTTTCACATAATAGGTACCTACCTACCTACTTAACGAATTTTTTAACAGCTGGTGAGAGCAAATAAAAAGTTATTATATATTTTTGAAGATTAGCGGGATTCTGCGATCTTTAACGTTAGCAAAATGATCTATAATATCCTCATAAAATTTTTTGTCTTTCGCCAAAAGTTTTACCAATTCCTTTTCAATAGACAAAAAACTAATATTTTTCAAACGATCCTGGCTCATTGAATTTCGTAAATAAGTTTTAATTCTCTTAAGAGTGGAAAACGAGCGCTCTACGGAAGCCGATGTCACCGGGATAGAAACAATTAGACATAAGAGTTTATAAACTTGGGGTAATTCTTGATTCAAATCATTATCAAAACGATATTTAATAGTCCTCACATGATTTTCATTTTGCCCCAAAATTTCATTGTCATTATAAACAACACACAGTTCACTTTTTATGGCCACCTTATCAAAAAAAGTGTAATTTTTGACATAAATTTTCCAAAAGGTTATCTGGAAAATTAGCCGAAAATCCGGTGAACAAATTTTTATTGAGTAAGTCGAAGAAATGCAGTTCTTTCAAATCAGAGAACCTTATTTCTATTTGACCCCTAATAGTATCCAAAATTTCATAAAATATTTGCTTATAGTGAAGCTCCATATCTGCGTAACTGAATTTCTTTCGTTTTGGGCTAAATTGAGTCGTATCATCAGTAGTTTGAAATACACAAAATAGTTTTTTAAAATAAACTTCTGCACGAAATTCTGAAATTTTTTCCAAAAGAAACTTGAGCCGATTTCGTGAGTAAATTACATCTGAAAAGTTGTGCTGTAAGATTTGAAAAACTATTTCTGTTTGTTCAAAAATTAATTTAAAGATGTTTAAAAAATATATAAATTCCTGATCTTGTAAGTAAGATATTAATCCGCGTGCTGTATTTAAAGTTACTTTATCGGTGAAAAATTCCTCACTTTCAACTAGGTATAGAATTAAATCCTCAAATCCTAAGCGGCCCCAAACAGAGACATTTTCACTAGTAAAAAGTAAACACTGCCAACAAAATAATTTATTTTTTACCTGTGATCCGGTTAGGCAAGGATTCCTCTCGTAATTCTTTGTATTGAAACCGCGGTTTTGTTTACTGTTACGTTGCACCAAATTCTTTAATTCAGGGGTAGGTCTCACTGATTTTATCAAAAACTTATCCTCATAACTTAGAGCACTAAAGTTATGGGATAACAAATATTCCACTAAGTCACCATTGAAATTTTTGAAATTAATTTCAGTAAAGAAACTCATTTTTACACAATACGCGAACTCTTTCTGGCGGGCTGGCGGGATGGCGGCCATTAGCGCGAATTACGACACATTACGATTTCCAACGAAATTGACTCGACGTCATGCGAAATTCTATAGTGTGATTGGTCGATATTGTATGAATCTGGGTTCCTTCCGTGTTGCCATTTACATGTGTTTTGGTTTACTATTGCAATAACGTATTCTGTTTTTGAGTGGTGTGAGTTTGCTTTTATGTGGCAGGCCATAATAAACGTTGAGAATATACCTTTCTAAGCATTCCGCAGCGTTGCCACAAATCTTAAAATGTAAGAAAAGCAGTAAATGTAAATACCTTCTATCTTAATTAATAAAATTTATTATATAATGTAGGTTGAAAGGAAGGTAGGTGCATAAAATAATATGATTTTGATTAATATGAATATGCTGAATGCTGACTATTCAATATAATATATATATTAGTGATACACGGAATATTTTTGGGGAGGCTTAGCCTCCTTAGCCTCCTTTGACTAGCCGCCCCTGATATATATATATATATATATATATATATATATATATATATATATATATATATATATATTATATATATATATATATATATATATATATATATATATATATATATATATATATATAAAACAGAATTCTTCGTGTTATCGATACACGTTCGTGGCAATAAAATGAAGTAAACCAGGACATTTATTTGAAACTAATCAAACAAACCTCCTAGTGGAGCTGGTTTTACGAGTTCACGATATTTATATGCCATTGAGTTACTAGAAGGAAAATATAAGACCGTTTGAAATATTTGATTGGTTATCACTTTCGATGGATGGATGATACTGATGAGCCCCAAATAAGGGCGAAACAGTCTGTCTATCATTTCCGTTGATTGTGATAAACAACTAAATGTTTCTAACATTTACCTTCTCAAGGTACATGGATATATTTCGATGTTTCGTGAACCCGTATAACCAGCTCCGCCAGGAGATTTAGTTGATTAGTTCATTATATATATATATATATATATATATATATATATATATATATATATATATATATATATATATATATTATATATATATATATATATATATATATATATATATATATATATATATATATATATTATATATATATATATATATATATATATATATAATATATATATATATATATATATATATATATATATATATATATATAAATATATAAATATAAAAATATATAAATAAATATATATATATATATATAAATATATATATATATATATATATATATATATATATATATATATATATATATATCTGACATCTAAAAACAATTCCGAGGTCTAAGAGGTCTAAAAACGGATTAAGAAAAATATTCCCGTACCTGACTGTTGACTTTCGATCGATAAACTGTAATAGTCGAGCAAAATAATACGTAAAATAACAACTACCATGTTGTCTACAACATATTTGTTGACACTTCGATTCACCGAATGCTGCGCGAATACAGCCGCTAAGTCCTCATATGGACTTCATAGTCATAGCGTCGGGTAATAACACGGATCACAGATAAATCTTCTATTTCAAGTAAAACATAGAAATTCATTTCAGGAATGATAACGACAAATCAGGCAGAATAGGAACGGCATCGTGTGGTATGCGTCTGATTGAGCCTATAAGGCTAGCTGGGTCGTTGATATGAACGATTACCGCATATTGGGTTGGCTTTGTCGCCGCTCTGACCAAGGATGGACATCTACCGTTTTATTTACCTGATCGGTATTCGTCACCATTATTCGCTCTTCCTGTACCAAGATCGTGCCGACAAGTACGCTCACCGACTGCTAACGGTTCTTAGGAGACATCAAACCTAGTAATTTTCTGTGATTTTACTTTTACGACTGACCTATACAAAGTTTCAAATATATGGCCGTACCTACTGGCGGAGAAGCAAGAATTGCATAATTTCTCAGAAGTACTACTTCGAAGTACTAATCAGGTACCACAAGCAGAGTAATTAGCGAACAATAATAACAGACTTGATCATTTGAATCTATAATATAAACTATAGTTTATAAGGAGACAGAACCGCTGATGTGCGAGTACCTACGTATAATATTAACCCACAAATTTAACAGTTACTGTACAGTGGAGAATCTCTAATAAAGTATCGTCCATGTTCTGAAGTTATGATATAACAGTTTCTGAATCTGTCATAACATAACCTGATATAGATTTTTTTACCCCTTATTAATTTTTATAATCTTCGTATTTTATTTCGTTCAAAATTGACTAGATCCAAGTGATAGTATCGAAAATAGAGCTGATGACCGCGCTAGCAACTTACCTGCGTAAACACAAAACTATACTGACAAGTTCATAACCCGAGATGCCGAAATAATACCTAAGGTTAAGTCTCGAAAATTGAAAATTATTTTTAAATAACCTTCTATAAGAATAGGCGTCATGTATCCCATGCACACTCAGGATGGGGTGAATTGCAAAAAGTCTTCTTGTTCTCTTCATATTCAGTGACAGCTATAATCTGTTCTCTTTGAAGACCGCAGCGCTATCACTATATAACCGAAAAAACATTACCTATATCGAGAACTATAAATAAAGAACCTTCGGTGAAATGCACTACACAGTACTGATTCCGGCCGAAAGCACAATAGATGGCGTTCAACAAATATTTGTACTCAGAATTTATGAAAGATTATTTCATAATTCAAAAAAACTCATGGCAGAACAGTCGGCCCTGGGGTTTGAACCCGAGGCTAGTATTTGGGAGATCTCGGGTTCAAACCCCAGGGCCGACTGTTCTGCCATGAGTTTTTTTTTTGGGTTTCCTCATGGTGATGGTAAGTCACTGCTTGCAAACTTATAAGGAAAATGCTGGGCCAGTATTAATCCTCTGAACCCTACCCACACTTCCTATTTTTCATAAGTATCCAGTCTCACCTATCCTTAATGCACTTGTACATACAAGTGTATCCTCTGATCTGGCTGAAGGAGTTAATCCCAAAATCAAGCTGCCCGCCTCCCTGACACATACTTCAGGGAGGAATGAAACATGTGTGTTTCCTTTTTCTTTCTTTTTTAATGGTTTTGTATTTTCAAATATGTTTTTGATGATATGGCTTGGTCATGCAATTTCATGCCTTTGTAAACTTTGCGAATTGTCGCAACATGTATTTCGTGAGCTTTGTCTCTTTCGGTTGCGCCCGCAATCTGCAATATGTTAATCAAATAGATCACAGAATTAGAGATTTATTCTTCTTAAGATTTCGGATTTCACCGAGGGTTCTTCATTTCCAATTATTGAGGTTGTAAATGTTTCCTGGGCTACTCGATGATGACGCTGCGGTTTAAATAGGCCACGATATATCAGCCATTGAATATAAGTAGCGAATATGAAAAGAATTGATGATTCAAATTCCGAGAATGCTGCTCTGATGAAATCAAATCATCTGTTCTTTGATATGACTAAATTTCCATGTTTCTATTATTTCCTATTACTGTGTAAGGAAGAATGAAATTCTTATTGTTGAATATATATCCCCAGTTCCCTTGAAATGTTATTTCATAATTTCCAATTTCGAAATGAATTTTCTTTCACATATTTGCTTTGGATAACCGGCTATGACATATAAGTATATTTCAAATATCTACCTTTTTTTAAACGTTTATTTTTATCATAGTTCTCTAAATATCTTTCTACGCATCAGTGATTTGTATGAAATTTAAAAAAAATAATGCCATAATATTTTCCTTTTTATTTAGTGTTTTCTCATACTCGGGGTTATGGCAGAATTGACTCCTTCAATTTACACACACACACACACACACATATATATATATATATATATATATATGAAAAAGTGCAGAGTTGTTATCAGATTTAATTATAGCTACTTATTCAAGCTATCGATTAGCTGTACTTACTCCTCACAAATTAAATATTAGATACTTCCACGCAATTGCAAAAAACGAATTTGATGCCGGCAAGAAAATTGAGATGCGCTTTTCTTGTTGTCCATATAAGAGTGAAACCTTCCTCGCTTGATTGAAATATTATTCATTCGAACTTTAATATAATGTAGGATTAACTCTTAATAGGTCATCTAAGTATATCTTGATATAATCTTAGTTTCAGAAAACTGATTAATCACATATATTTTTCCGTCAGACGAACGTGTCGATTATCAAAAAAAGTTACCGGTGTTATGGTATCATACAGTTATCCTATCACTATGTACTAATATATTCCTTTCGAAAAAAGGGTTTAATTTCAATAATATTATTCATAAATTTATTTCGTATTCATTACTCTCGATTGAATGGAATATAATATAATATTTCTTTTATTACAACGTGTTTTGAAGATATAGAATATTGATACTTAGCTTGTGTTTATTGATAAATATCTGAAAACTATCAAAAATTCTTCACAGTATTAAATTATCTTCATTCATGACTAATACTGACTAAATTTTATAGGTACCGATTATGTTTCTCAGGAATTCTCCAAAATATTAATTAAAAATGGGTTATTATTCATCAACTCATTCATAAAATAGAAGCTCATTATTAATTTTCAAATTGAATATATACATATTTTGATGAAGAATATGATAATGAAGAATAAGCAAACATAATTGTAAAGACACACTCCACTATTACTGACTAATTATACCCTGATTATGTTCCTCATTAATTCACCAAAATTTTAGTTAAAAACGATTTATTAGTCATCAACTGATATCATTAAACATAATTAATTTTCAAATTGAGTTTGTACATATTTTGATGAAGTTTGTGATGATAA
>JARQZK010005090.1:595000-615000 GCA_030704885.1 Cynegetis impunctata | reverse complement strand
ATCATTCCGAATTATTTCGAAAATAAATTCATTGTCTGTCATTTTTAGTTTATAAGATGGATACGAAATTAACATCTTTATCATGAGTAAACTTAACTGCATAAGTCCATACCTCTTTTATTGGTATACACTTGTACTATCATGTCAGTAAGTTTAATGACCAGAGGTTACTGCCTTTTCCATTCTTCAAGGCTGTCGTAAAAGCGATTAAGGAAGTGAATAAACATGCAAATTTTCAGCAGTTCGGATCACAGGCGGTCCAAATCCTTGCTTACGTTGTTACGTGATTAATCCGACATATCCAGTTTTCTACAGTGGGTTGCACTACGTCAGGGCAAATTGCACCAAATTGAATGGAAATGAGGCAATTTGGATTTGTGATCTTAATTAAGTGGATTCTACCAAGAGAAAGAGGAATATGACTTATGGAAAATTAATTCTCATGTATGTACCTAGATATATATATATATATATATATATATATATATATATATATATATATATATATATATATATATATATATATATTTATATATATATATATATATATATATATATATATATATATATATATATATATATATATTTACTTATACCTATAGGTATATATAATAATCCACAGTCTTGGAAAACGTGTAATTTCAATTTATTATTATCAAAGTGAATTGTGTTTTATACTAGTTTGAAAATTCACTCAAATTAATAGTTACCTTTTCTTATTATACGATACATATCGAAAATAATAAGAGTTGATTGCCTCAATGAGTATACCTAATAATGCCCATGAGTAGCCAAACACTTTCTCTCTTTGTAAAACATTTCAATTTTTATTTTTACATCGTTAGTAGATATATCATTTTTTTAATTCGAATTTCCAAATATAAGTGAATTACTTTTTACTCGAACAACTCATAAAAATTTTAAGAGCTCCTTTAAAGTCTATAATTATCAAATATATGTCTAAATAAATACTGAAAGATTTGCCTATCCAAAATTCCTTACAGATGGCAGCACCTGTCGATATCAATACGTATGGAGGGGGGTTTGTAACTTTGCTAAATCGTTCACTGAACCTCAAACGATTTATTCTTTCCAAGCTATGTAGCTTCAACTACCCTCACATAGATGTCGCGAAACTTCCGTTAGCTCGTTATGGAAGAAACAACCCCCTCCAGTATATATTTCCCTACTGTTTGAGATCGAAAGAAATAGGCGTGGTTTTCAAAGAATTGCCAATTTTTTCAGTGGATGTTGCTGAAAGGAGGAGTCATAAAAAGGTATAGCGGCATTATGGTAGCGACGTGCGTCGTACAGATTACTTTGTGCGCATGCCGGAAGTGAATGTTATGTCGTATAGAATAGGGGGTCGGTGAGGTTAAGGTGTTTATGGATGCACTTGTTACCATCGCGTCATGGTGAACAGTTTGAAATTGAATCCCGCGGTTTCCTTTCAAAATGTATTTGATCTTAGTAATATAATAGGTATATAACCAACCTATAGGTGGTGGATCGTGTGGTCAGTTGAATACTTATTTGGAGCCAGTTAAACAGTGGGTGCAGAAAATACCCATACATTTAAGGTGTGATTTTTATTATTTATCGCTTTGGTGTTTTATTTGGGTTACTCTTGGAGGAGTACTATCTATCTAGGTATAGGTATCTTGAAGCTTATATGAGAAAACTACCTATGTTGCAATCAGCCAAAAAAAATTGTTGATATAAATTAGGCAACTGTGTATATAAAATACGTTATGTTTAAGTAATAATGAATCAACTAGGTATTTAATAATTTATATACCAATTCAAATTCAAAAGGAATAAATAAAATTCCATTAGATATAGGTATAGCACTTTTAACTTCAGATATCTACTAGGTGATATTTCAATTCATTTATACGCACCTTCCAATCAACTTATTCATCGATAGGTATAGATAGTTCTTCTTTTAATTGTAGTTTATTTTATGTACCTAACTATCTAGATAGAAAAAGTTCATAGATATGATAGCTCTACTTGAGGAGATTGTTGGTATTTGAGCTCTCTGTTTTTATCTATGTTCTCTGTCACCCACCTATAATATTACAATACATATCTTATTCGCAAATGGAGAACTAAGTATGAAAAAGCCTCATACCTTGAATTACTTAGCTGGTTTTTGATGTTTGAGCTTGCACTAGTTTCGTTATGTTTGGAGATTTACAATATACCTATACACTTAATGAAATTCATTATATATACTTATTATAACAATACCAAAAAACTTATGGGTTATGTTATAATGTAAGTCAAATTGAAATAAGCTAATTTCAATTTTATAGATAAATAATTCTGACATTTCTTTTCAGGCTCACGATGAAGTCAGTACACCGTTCACCTCTGAAGTAAACATCTTATACCCCACTCTAAGATCGCGGTCGCGACCACGCAAGTCCGAATCGGAAGGTGGAGGGATTCAAGATTTTCATAGCCAAGTCGACGCTTCATAGTCCTACGCGAGCTGCCTGCTAGGTTGATGCACACTGCCTAGCTTCAAGAAAATCATTCCATCACAGAATCAAGAACATGTGCTTTTCTTCTTAGATATGGAGAAGAGCCCCAATGCCTTATCGAACGTATATATATATATATATATATATATATATATATATATATATATATATTTATATATATTTATATATATATATATATATATATATATATATATATATATATATAAAAATATATATATATATATATATAAAAATATATATATATATATACCTATAGGGTTTGAGGTTTCTGCGATACCAGTGATTTAAAAAAATTGTTTACTTTTTCCGAGTGTTGACAGTGGTGAACTTTTTTGTTACTTTACTTCGGCTCTTACAGTTTCTCAAATATTCTGAAGACTCAACTCTTCAGTAATGAATGGTAAGTTCACGATTCTTTATACATATCTATACACTTGCAATTAATGATATTGGTGTCAGTGTACGTTTTACCAATACCTATCTAATTAAGAATACCACATATTGTGGAAATGATATCTACATTCGTCGTTTCCGAATTTAACAACTGTGGGTTAGTACCTACCTCTCTTCGTGCTCAACTTATACCAACTACATATATATAGCTATATCAAATTCTGCGAGGTATCTATTAATTTATTTTCATTTTTGTCCTTTTCTATTAAACTTTATCTTAACTTTCGATTACTTGAAACTATTTTTTTCTTTGCAGTGTGGCGATGAGCCTAGCAAATTAGACCCGGTTTTCTTCTAATGTAGCATAGGTGTATTATGGTCGAATAAGAAATTGAAACATCTATCAACAATTAAAAAATTCGAGTACCGAATTTACCGCCTTTTTATTGAACGTTCTGTAATTTGTGGAGAACCCAATAATAATTTTAGCTACTGTTGCTAACGCATAACACATAAATTTATTGGAACAAAATGTATACTTATACATAATACTATATTAGGGTACCTACACATATAATCATTAAAAAATATCTTCTCTATACGAGTTCTGCTTTTCATTCATTCTCAAGCTAAAATTTAATTTTATTCTAATTTTTAAATAGTACATGGTGCTACATGCAATATATAAGTATATATTACCTACGCGCACCTGTCCAAATAAATGACATGGAAGGACATGATATTAACATCATATGAAAAAGACAAAGTAACTCATAATATAATTTCAATTGTATCTTATTATTTTCATCACATTTATGGTAAAGGTCAAGTGGGCGAATTCATAAGAAAATAGTGAAAATCGGTTGTCTGAATTATAAGACGCAAGTGCGTGATGTTTCTTAATGTAGCAGTTCCATCTCGAATGCACATTGTGCGCTTCACTGAATCATGAAATACAGTTCCACTAGATTTCAAGCCACATTTAGATGTTATAGAATCACACGTAGAGTGCCTATTGAAGCATAGAAATTCAATAAACTTCATTCATTTCCGGATGCGACGAAAGGTAAAATTGTCTATATGATAGTCATGTCTTTCAGAAAGAAATAAAAATCATGTCCATTAGAAAGAAATGAGGCTTTCTTATCCGAGGTTCAAATACTATCTATAAAGTTTTTTTACTATAAAATATAAATTTTATGGTACGTAGGTACAGATTGTAAATGAATTGGAATAAAAAACAATACGAAATTTCCGATAAAATTAGTTTTATCAAGTTGCAATAAATCGTTGCTATAAAACAAGTACCTATTTACACTTTTAGCGAATTATGAGTATTTGTGTGAGTACTTTGTTTCATCATCCAAGCTTTCAGTAAGTTTTATTACCTTTCTCAAGAATACGCAACGTGGTTTTTCCTTTTAGGAGGTTAGATAACAATTTTCTTTTCATATAATCTAGTCAATCATTTCTTACGCAAAGATATAAACTCAAAAACATTTAGTAATTTCTATATCAAACTTAAAATTCTCAGCAATGTCCGAATGAATCACAAGTTAACATAATTATTAATTTTCTTATTTATATTGCTGTTATAATTTGATGTATTGTTAACTTGTTATTTATTTGGACATTGTTGAGAATTTTAAGTTTCGTATAAGAATTACTAAATGTTTTTGAGTTTATATCTTTCAATGAGAAATACTTGACTAGATTATATGAAACGAAAATTGTTATCTAACCTTATAAAAGGAAAAACCACGTTGTATATAATTGAGAAATGTAATAAAACGTACCGAAAGCTTGGATGATATAAAAGTGTATCAGAAGTATATATATATATATATATATATTATATATATATATATATATATATATATATATATATATATATATATATATATATATATATATATATATATATATATATATATATATATATATATATATATATATATATATATGGGTGAATATATGGTATTTGATTTTTTTGTGTCCCGAAAGGAAAAGTTGCGTGTTTATTTTCATATTAATAATTTAACTAGTCGACATAATTTTTGCTTTTGTAATGATAAAGGCCAGAAGAATTTTCTTCGTTTTTGAATTTTAAAGCCACCAGGGGAAAATTTGGTATCAGGGGAGTGAGCTCGGGAGTGACACAATTGGCAGAGTATTGACAAATTAAGGCAGGGAAGTGTCAGACCATTGATTATCATCCAAGTAAAGTGAATAATACTAAATAAAACGTGGAAATGAATGTTTATTCGAAATTTATTTATGAATACAATAGAATCAGGCTCAACAGTTTTACAATAACAACCGATTTGGTGAAATTGTTTGGCAAATCTCAAGTTTCTTATTAGAAAATAACGAATAACAGATGAATTTTGCTTTTATCAGTCTCATCTGAGAGTTCTGCAAATTAAGTACTTATCTATTGTAAAAATCAAAGCACTTATTGTTTGATAGATTTTAATAATCAAATGTTCCAGAAGTTGAAGTTATATTTAAGGCTTAAGTTAAATGGAATAAACATTCTAAATTGAACAGAAGGCAAACTTTGCTTACAAAACAAAACAAAAGTATGTACTAACTTATGATACACCTATCAGTCTAAAGGCTATCTAAACAATTATACTTGAAAAAATATTATGGCACAATATGAATGAAAACTTTAATTTTTTGAAAAAATACAAAATATTTTTCAATTTAATACTAAGTAATCAACAATTTGAATCGAATTTGCATTTACTTGGTGAAAGTTTATATTCATAACTTTATAAAGAAATAAAAACTAACTTTTATCTTCAAGTTTCATCACTATGTCTTTCGGGATACAGTTTGATGTTATTTTGATCTATTTTCGAAACTTACGATTTTTGTTTTTTTTTTGTATCTAAAATACCCTCTATAATACATTGCCATGAAGAGTATTTAACATATAAAACGCGTTTTGCAGCATTCTCGCCTAAGACAATTTTCATTATATCGGTCGCAACCTAGTGTTGGTCAGCTTGGCGCTTTTTTCTAGCCTATCTTCCTCGTTTGCTTTTTTTTCACAATCGTCATGATATCCAAGTATTGGTATTCGAGGAACTAGAGCAAATGAAAAAGATGATAAATTTCGTCACTCCCCTGGAACGTATGTATTTCCCCTGACATAGAAACAGCCAGAGAAGTGACGCCAGGGAAGTGACGAAATTGCACATAACCTGCAAAAACAACATTACTTGTTTTTCTAACCAAATTTTAATGTAATACATGGCATCTACACACAATAAACATTACATTGGGATAATTTACAATTACGTAACGATAAAATATGAGAATATATACTTACTAGGGGAAATACTGCGACTACTGGCAAAAACCCCGTTCTCTAACAGAGAATGCAAGACTGACGCAATATTATTTGAATTTTGCTCGATTTCGTTAGCTTGCTTCTAACCTCACGCTGTAATCCACGCGTCATTCAAGGCCAAAGAAATGCTTTAGCAGTTTCATGTCAAATATTTAGTCTTTCAAATTCGCCAGGTGAAGTGACAGAATTGTAATGTGACGCGAAAAAAGAATTTAAAAAAAAATATAATTGGATATTTTCATAATGAATTTTGATAAAATATTTTTTTATGTTTATTTGGGCATACGATAATATTAGAAGAAAACATAATGCCATAAATAAAAAAGGCATTTTGCGTTAAAATTTATAGAATGTACTAGTGGGCTATGCCAGGGGAGTATACATTTATAACTATTTTAAATCATTAATGCCTAAAACTAAGCAATTATCATAAATGGACTACGTGGGCCAAATGAACGACAATATTCTTCAATTCTTAAGCATGGAGTATCAATAATATAATTAAATTAAAATAGAATTTTTCTGTGGACCGTTGAAATTCAAATAGCGTATATTCACCCATATATATATATGTATATTATAAATAGTATATCGGTTACCGGAGGTTATGGATGGAGGTATAGAAAATAGTGAGGATTGACTTCCTTTCCATCTGTGCAACCTGTTTTCAATAGGCATTCATGCGATTGAGTGTAGATCTAGTCATCACACCAACCGCATAATACTCATAATAGCCGAACTTGTGCGCTTTGTCTGCAGAATTGAGTGTTTACCGTAAACGATCCCGAACAACTATAGAGCAGGTACCTACCTACCTAAGCTATGTCCATAAGAAAATACTCGAAGGCTTATGTATTGTTGAACATTTCATAAGCCTGTTATAGGGAACAACAATGCATTTCAACATTAACATCAATAGGTAGTATTTGCGGTAGTATCCATATGAGACAAGCTGGAGGATTATCATGATTGTGCTAACCTGATTATATTGATTTACTATCTACCCACATCACGAACCGATATACTTGAGTATTTCACACCTTGTAATCTATTTTATCCGGATTTCAGATACGAGTTTACTTCTCTCGCTTGATTCCCTGTATCTGTCAGACAGAGACTTGTTTTTTCTTAATGTAGAATATCTTGATACCCAAGTATTATTAGGTCACCTCAATACAATTTTTCATTTAAGTGACATATTGTATAAGGTTATCTATACCTAATATTTTAGATTTCGATATATTGGCAATTTAATATTTCATATGACGATTTTTCATTTAATAATTTAACAATTAGATCTAGGATAGCCACGATCGTATTTGACATTTCAAATCATCGTAATGGCACCCCGATTATATTATACAAACGAAGATTAATTAAACTTATTTATTATTTATGGACCATGTGATGAAGTTGTTTCAAGAACATGTGATACATTTGTGACACCATATCCTCGAAAACAGAAACACATGAATTTTGAAGTTGACTGTTTAGACAACTCACCCCTGGCTGATCTTCGAAACCTTTGGTGTCAACATATTGATATATGTGAATAATTATCTGGAAAACTTATTTTATGATCGCTCGTACATTTTTCCTTTGCGGCTCCAAAGTTCATCTAGTTTTTGATAATTCGTCTTATATAATAGTATTTGGTGATTGTCAAAAATCAAAATCTTTATTAATGCATAAAGCAGTTACAGATAAAACATTTAAATGTAAAAATGTAAAAATTTTATCAATAGTACAGACATTGTCATATTATCTAAATAAAATTGTTAAGAAGAAAACAGAAGATTTTCATCTTACATCTACAATCTTCAGCTCACGATATGTCCAGATGGCGGTCTGTCATATTATTCTTAAACATCTAAAGTATTGAAATATTAAAACTAAGATTGAAACAACAATACTAATCAAATCAATAAGTTAGCCAAATAAAACTTTTTTAAATTGCCTACAGAAAACATTATATTTTCAATTAAAAATATCAACACTCTTATTTTCGTGCATCACAAAATAAGCAATTTTACACATTCGATTTATAGGCATATTAGTGCATACTTGAACGTAGAATGTGAAATCAGTAATGCCAAAAAATGTTCTTTGCGTTCAAAATAAACATGATGCACAAATTTTATTGATTAAAATGAACAAATACCGAGATATTCTAAATTGCAAAAATTGTAACGAGTTTAAAAAAAATTCACCAAAGTGGATATATATATATATATATATATATATATATATATATATATATATATATATATATATATATATATATATATATTTATATTTATATTTATATTTATATTTATATTTTACACATTTATGAGTCAATTATGTAAAACATATGTTAAGAATCAACATATTTGTCAATTAAACTAATTATACAGATATAAAACTTTCTATATTACAAAAAAAATATTTAAAAAACATTAAGAATTGTTGCTACCAAATGTGAAACTCAAGGGTCTATGGTACATAGTGAAATTCAGTTACCTATAGAATAAAATTCTACTGCTGAGTAAAATGGCCTCTCCAAAAAAAGCCTTAGTCGAACTTCGGAACTTTTTGTACCTACTTATAGATTTCAGCTTCAATGGTAGGTGATTGTATAATTTTCCGGCATTGTATAGATATAGGAGTTTTTTGTTAAGACAGGTGGGCGCTATTAAATAAATATTGGTATCTGAATTTCTTGTGGGATATCTATGATTTGGTCTTTCTGAACAGTTATGAATGTATTTGCGAACCAAACAGACGGATTAGAATATGAATAGTGCAGGAAGCGTCAGAATTTTGAATTTTTTAAAGTAGAATTCGCAATATGTCCTTCTGCTCAGATCAAACATATAACGAATTGCTCTTTTTTGCAATCTGAAAACAGACTCAAAGTGGAAGAGGCTGCATGAACCCCAATATGGCAAACCATAACGAAGGTGCGATTCGAATAAAGAAAAGTATGTCGATAATGCAGCAGAAATTGAAAGCTGTCTAGAAACCGTTTTAATGGCGAAACATGCAGAAGATAATTTTTTTGTTAATATATCTATATGAGTTGACCATTTGAGCGACTCATCAATAAAGAGACCAAAAAACTTCACTGAGTTCACTGATTGAATTGTGTTATTGTTTAGGGTAATAGGTTGTAGGGTTCCTCTGTAAGACATTACTACAGTTTTATCTGTGTTGCAACAAAATCCATTCGAATCAGATCAGGCCTTAATAGCCATCAAATCATTACTTATGATTGACTCTGAGGTTTGCGTATCAGAGTTACTCCAAGTTACACTGTTGTATATATAAATATATATATATATATATATATATATATATATATATATATATATATATATATATATATATATATATATATATATATATATATATATAATCTGTTGAAAATTATTATCAATAACAGGTTTGTTGTATATTAAAAAACTCGTTTTTATTAAAAAATTGATGTTTCGCCACGACATTCGTGGCTTTATCAAAACTGTTATTTCTAATAATTTTCAAGAGATTAGAAATAGTTCACAGGCAACAACAATTCGAATACATATATATATATATATATATATATATATATATATATATATATATATATATATATATATATATATATATATATATATATATATATATATATATATAATCTGTTGAAAATTATTAGCAATATGTATATATATATTTGAAATTTTCAATGTATTGGTACCTTTTTTATTTTCTGAATTGACATTAATCAATACGTGTAGACCATTAACTTGCAATGATAAATTAATTCGTCATCCTGATTAATTTCCGCTCAAATAAGTTACCGGCTGAGTACTTGGTTACAAGTGAACTAACCGCTAGATATCAAAATAGTTGTTAATCACTTCATTGCGATAATGATATCATATTAATGGAATAATTCAATACTTGAGTGTTGCCTAGTAACAAAGAAACGGATACTCTTATCAGAACTTGAGTTTAGTCAACATGACCAATAATGAAACAATGATTAAAAAATGAATACCAGTTTATTATTATTATGGCAAAAATTATTTCAGAATAAATTAATTTTCGACATTTTTACGTTCCATCAAGTTTAGTGCTTCGACTTTTAGTTTACCTTTCGTTGACCTTCAACGAGAAATCAGTTTGTTTGATTATGGATCAAGTTATATTTATGAAATGATGTTTAAATCCGTATGGATTATATGATTTCTATAACAGTACCTAATGTTTTAAGGTACAATTTCGAAGACAATTTATCAGAATTCTCGATATGTTGTACAATACAAATAATTTTATTAGTACCTAACTATATTAAGTTTGATATCAAGTTTACATTTTGCTGACTTATTAGTTCAAAATTTTCTGCCACATGTCATTAACAAAGAGAGAAATATTTACGATTAAGTTTATGAAACGCAATTAAAGTAGCAACTGAACCAATGCTGAAACTAACGTAACCCATTACATATTTTGAAATATTCCAATGGTTTTCGATGGATTGTTTATATTTTCTGTTTTGTACAAACTAATAATCAAACATATATATATATATATATATATATATATATATATATATATATATATATATATATATATATATATATATATATATATATATATATTTATATATATATATATATATATGTTTGATTATTAGTTTGTACAAAACAGAAAATATAAACAATCCATCGAATCCATCGAAAACCATCAATATATATATATATATATATATATATATATATATATATATATATATATATATATATATATATATATATATATATATATATAATCTCTGAATATTATTACACGTAAATTACTTTTATTCAAGTTCAATTGAAGGGACTTTGAAAAATAATCATCAGTAAGTATGATAAAAATGTACAGTTTCATTTATATTGTTTCTTCAATTTACTCGAGAGAGAACGAATCGAAATCAATTTGAAAGTAAAAAAACTTTTTCGGGTATTGCCTTGTCTGTTAACGAAATATTGAAACTAGATTTACCGGTAGAATGACAATACAATTCTCGAGTTAATCGATAAAAAGAAAGGTATCATAATTTATCATGAAAAAACTCCTTCGTTTAGTATGAAAGCAATTGAAAAAATAGAAGCAAGTTGAGTGTCAATGAATTGTATATTATTAATTTTTTTTCAACTAGGTGCACCTGTGCCGGTTCCGAATAGTTATATCGCTTGTGAACTAACTAAGTACGATATCATAATTCATAATATTTTAGAAAGTAGAAACACTAAAGTCATAGACGTAAATAACACTCAAGGGCACGGTGGGAATCGAACCCACGTTATTTATTTGAATAATAGTAATAGCATGGCTTTCAGGTAGGTATAAATGAATCCTGTAAAAAGTTTATTGTATATAATTATTTCGTACTCATTTTGTCAGAAATGGTAATAGCATGTTTAAGGATGAACCACGAGTCCCATTCGAGTTTGTTTATTCATATTTCTATTAGTATAAATTTAATTCGAATAGTTTTATCAACCTCTTCTATCTTATTGTAAGTGTTTTTTTAATTACTTATATATCATGTACTTTATTTAATACCAGACCGTCTATATAGAACTACAACTAATGTTGCCTCTTCTTTTCTTATTTATCAACTAGAGATTTCTCTTTAATTATATGAATTCGAAGATACCCACATTTGATAACTCATAGCTTTAGTAGGTACCTACTTGATTTATGTTGGTAATAATTTTTCCATTCGAGTATCAAAATTTTTATCCAAATTGGTGTTCGGAGATATTATAGCGATTTCTCTTGGAACGCTGACTGAGTAGGTAGAAGAAACTCAACTTATATGCATTAAATTTCGAGATTTCAAAGCTGAAAATATCCGGTTTTCTACAAGGTTTACCACTAGTGGACACGCCTTCTGACCGGCTCTCTTCCTTAAGCTCGAAAATATCTGGAAGATATTTATTATATATGAATATCACTATCTCCGTATTTCTGTGAAGGAATTTTTATTATGTCTGCCATGACGACATATAAATCATCCATAAAAGCTGAAATGCCTAGTTATAACTTTATTCTGCCTTTTGAGGTTAATATGATGAATTACAAAGTAACAAACGCAGAAACATGTATTGTATATAACCATTTATTGGCAGCAAATCTTCATAGAATGTTTTCTCAGAGTTGCCAGTTATTATATAGGGAAGACCGCACTTGTCACAAAAAAACAAATACTTTTTTGTGACAATTATTTGTTTTTTCCATCAGGTTGTTTCTGTGTGGATACCAAAAAGTATTAAGAGCTATATAGAAACAAGTAGCCAGAGAAAAAAATGGGCACCGCAAAACAAGATTTTGTGGCAACACACTCCTCAAGGGGGCATATTGTCACAGGAAGCGGACGAAGTTGTCACGAGCTAATAAAACGTGGAAAATTATGAGGAGTAAAACAGACTCATGAAGGTAACATTATGAGAAAATAATCGCTGAATTAACCAAAAAAATCGTTATATTTTTGTTTCTAAAGCACTATTGTGACACACATAGAATGACAACGTGCCCTTGGTGACGTTGTGACAACTTGCCGTGAATAACATTGTTAAATAAAACCACCATTCATTATTTTCCATTTTAACTACATCACCGTTAGGTATGCTAGATGTTGATAGTATGAAATATTCTAAAATTTTCTTCAATTCGCGTTGTGACAACTTGCCCCTGTAACAACTCCGGTCACCCCTTAACAATAATTGGCCAGCAATGAATTAGGTATTTAAAAATTATCATTTTAATGCAAAAATTACCATTTTTGGAAATACATGAGTTTATCTTAAATGATTAAGCGTCAATTATGTTATGTATTAATAACCTCCATATTCTGACTTTGAAGGTACGTAGATTCTATTCTAATTAATTCGTAATCTCTATCTAGTTCTTTCTCTGCTCGGTCATTCCATGTCAAATCAACACACCCAATTTTCCTGACCATTTCGGTAAAATTTCAAATACTCATTGTAGTTGCTGAGACTAAGAAAAAAATACCAATTTCTGATTTATTATCCCAAACCGTTTCCAAAATATGGATATGTAAAATTTCAAAATATCGGCAAAGAAACCGAAAACGTACTTTTCTGAAATTGCTCTAGGAGCTGTACTAGTTGAGCTAGAGAGCTGAAAGCTTTGTCGAAATGCAAATTCATAATTCGATTCGACAATATTTTTCCAAAAAGTACATAATTTTAAATTTTCAAAATGATTGTACAAACAATTAGTACTATTATCAATAATCACCTGGCCAAATATAAACGTGGGGTGATAATGGCTTCATTGTCAAAAACAAGTTTACTTGGCACTTGTTTTCCTTTAAAATCCTGTTTTGACAAAATTATAATACCTAAATACCTTTAAGAATGATGTATTTTAAAAACAAAAGGCATTTTATACCATTCATAATCTATAAATATTAGTGATAAATGGTATAAAATGCAGATTTATTTGAAACTATATAATTCTTATAGAAAAAAAGTACATTTTCGGTTTTTGGCCGATGTTTTGAAATTTTACATAGCCATATTTTGGAAACGGTTTGGGATAAAATTTGGTATATTTCTTAGTCTCAGCAACTATAATGAGTATTCCAAATTAAACCGAAATCTAAATTGCTGACGAAAATTGGGTTTGTTGATTTGACGTGGAATTACCCTGCCTTACAATAGCTCAAGTAGAGAAAATTTGATTTGTAGTATCGATATCATGCACGTTTTCTTTGCAGATCAATCTATTATTCGTTAAAAAAAATAAATTTGGGTTCTCATGCTTTATCGACAGTTATATCTATATAGTAAAATGTTCAGCTTCTGTTAATTAGTAGTTAGTAGTAAACTTGAAGTTATTCGGTTCTTTCTGTCAACTTGAAAGGTCTCATTCTATGCTGTTTCTTTCAATAGTGTTAAGTATAGACTGTACTGTCTCTTTTTGTTCTTGCAGTTGTATCGATATTATATTATCTTATGGAAGAATGTGTACAATACATGGGTTATAATTTGCTAGTTTTCATACTCTTATGACTTCCAAAGCAATACTAAACATTTAGCTTGATGAACATGCTATTTTCGTTAATTAATTATTATTAAATTACGTTCAACGTCATTCATTTTTGACGTATGATAAGCATTCAAATGTCCTTCAAGTCCCTTTTCAAATAAATTATTTCATCAAATGGTAACGCATTAGGAATTTGCCTTTTCAAGTTATATTGATTCGATAAATGAAATTTCACTAAACTCAATCAACTAAATTGAAATTATCGTTCCTTTTTGTATAAAAATTCTATAATGGAAAAACTATCGCAAATAGTAGGATTGTTTCATTACTATTCCTAAATTTTGTGATGTAATAACAAGGAAATCTCGGGAAACCAGTTTTAAATAAGGAAAAGTATTCTCCGTAAATGTCATCAAGGTTAGAATTCGTCTTGCAGTGTCCCCAAGGCGGTTCATTGTGATTGTGAGTTTTTTACTGTCGTTGACCGAACTAGGGATATGCAGATGTGGAAGAAAGGGTTGTACGTTGTATTATGCATACCCTTTATTCTACGCTTGAATGACTACTCGTACTACGATAGAAATCAAAAGGCTTATAGTAGGGAACCCTTTCCTTTTTACTTTGATGGAATAAATTAAGACTAAAGAAATTGTTTTACTACTTCAGTAAACAATTTTGTTGGAAATCCAATAATAATAATAATAATATCAAATAAATAAAAAACTGTAATGTTGATATTTGGAATCTAAAAAAATTTGTTTCAATTGCATTATGTTAGCTGAAACTATGATCCCAATTACCTAAATTTAATATTGACTAGTAGGTACAGTTTGAGACTTCAAGAGCATCAGTAAGATATTACACTGTTCCGGACATGAAGGGTGCGTATCCCGCGTATACCTATCTTGTAGATAAGTGTACGCGTCTTGCCCTCCACGCCATCCGCTGATACCAAAGCATGTTTTTTTGTTTTTGCAAAAACACTTTCTTTAAATCTACAATACGTACTTTTCCAAATAATGTTGTGTAAAATGCAATTTTTATATACTGATATACCGCGACGCTGCGGGCACAACTAGTGTTAGTATATAAATTTTTGCATTGATCTTAAATATAAATGAGTATATGTTATCGCGGACTTTTTATAGTCCTTTTTTAAGTTCTACAACTTTTCTATAGAAAACATTCATTACCTTTACCGTTCGTTTAAACTCCTTTGTTACAATGTTTTTTCGTCGACGTAAGTTGCAACTTGATTTCCACGTTTAATTTTAACGGGATTATTTCTCAATGTCCACCCTTAAAGTCCATTTTAAATATTAGTGAAAGAATTTTTTGCAATCGACTGAGTAGCTTCAGAGATTATCTATCCAAACTTATGAACTTTACCGGTTTCTACTAATAGTAGTGTAGGACCTGATTTTTGAAAGGTAGTTCATATTTGTTACTAATATTTAATGATTTAATTGAGGAGGCCGATATCGTAAAAAGTTAAATATAGATTGAATTTCACTAATTCAATTGAACATATATAAGCGAGTAAGTATATTATAACATATTTTCGGAAGACCAAGTATACCATTATCAGATAAAAGAACTGAAGCTAAACTCTCAGCTAAATGTACAAAGTGCAATATCACATAAAAACTGCACTGTATAGAGAAACCCCGAAATAAAAAAAGGAAAATATAAAGAATAATAAAATAATATACCTTTACTTAATAAGTATACTAAATGAACATGGTCAAATTCATATATTACATAATGTGAACAAAGAAAACTCTTTAATACTTCAAAATTGTCAAACAATCTTCCAAGGGTGGTTATATGTATTCTGCGACGTGAAATCTGTATTCACAATGCCACAGTGGATTATAGAAAATGTTAAGTCACCCCGACTCAAGATCTGTATGCAGCTGTTTCGATCTTATTAGATCATTTCAGTGCAACATACTTGACTCGGAGTGAATTGACATATTTCTTATTGTTCTATATAGTATACGTGTAATATAAATAATTCAATTCAGAAAATACTTCCGAGTTCTTGTTTTAAATACACATTTAAATCACATTATAATTTAGAAAAATACATCTGAGATAATAAATCAACAATACAGAAGCAGTTACAAACTACAATATGCTATTAATATAATTGTTATTTCGAAAATGAAAAATTTCTTCTAACTATGCAACACTTTAAATTAAATAGAATAATTTCTTGATTCAAATTAGGGAACTTGAGATATGAAACACAAAAGTTTTTAATTAAATTTCTTAGAATTTTTAGAAATTAACAGGAATCCCAATTTCCAACGATTTAATAAATGAACATAATGGGTGAATGATTATTCTCTTTTGAACTTGTTTATTACTCATTCTGCTACTTGCATAGTACAATGTTAATTGAATTCTCGATAGATCACTACTCTGCGCCTGATAATATAAGATAATACCGAGTAAATGAGTGCATATTCAATATATATTATAATTTCTATGGTAGGTAATAGTGAATTGCCTAATTGCAAAAAAGTTTTACTAAAATCTATTCCATCTGTCATATTCGAACTCATAACTTTCAGATTATAAATTTTACGGGGGAATATGTTCATTAAGTTGCCGGGTTATGTTTATACATATTAGTTATTATATAGAAATAAACATAATAGTTTGATACCATGGAAAAACATGATTCATAAATAAAGGTTATCAATATAACTGATGAATTTAAAGGAAGTCGATTAGCTACATCGAAGGGACGTGCGGACGTGTGTTACTACGAATAGGTTTTTGGCAATTCGTGGACAAGTTGGCAGAATATTGATCTAATTTTGTTTATAAATGATGTATTACAACTTCATCATATCTAGCAACAACTTGAGCCAATTATTATCGGGAGCATAGAATTTATCGCGTAAATGAAATAAAGTAAATTATCAAAGGATTTACTCAAGATCTCAATGTACCTATCCAGTTTTCCATATATTACTAGGTTCCCTACACAATCCGTCAAAATTTGTGCAAGCTTGAGTAGTTTGATGTCATATTCAAGTTTGCAAGTGACAGTTTTCCGGCTAAGAAGAAATCTTTCCAGTTCTGAAATTATAGTTATTTATTGGCCTTTGAAAAAATTATTTTATAGAATTCAAAATGTAGGTAGGTATTGCCAGAAAATTCTTGGGATTAAAAGAAGAATTATTATCTATAGTTTTTTAAAGACTCTTCTAGTAGAATACATAATACATACGTTTTTCTAAAAGAGGAAATAGAAAATTTGAATGGCAGATATCAAAATTGTTCAATACCACAAAGACTATTCCAAATTCAATTATATTACAAGAAAGTCATTTGTTATACAAGGTTACTGTATAATCTTTACTGTTATAATAAAATATGATACTGATTTTAAGGAAATAATGAAAAATTGAATACATTTTGATAATTGGGACGAAGTTCCGTTTCAATAATTATTACGTAGGATGGAGACAGTTTTATTTGGTCATCGCATATTGATCACACTTAACGATGTGATCGTATATTCCTGAATTATATTTACTATTGTTATGCGGGTCAAACTGTTGCTATTGTAGGTACATAACTCTGCAGTATATTTAAATATCAACGAACTCAAATAAATCATGCCAACGAAGAAACTAGATAAGAATTATTACGAACTATGCTACTATTTCAGCGAAGTACTTGTCAGCACATATTTTATTTCATGCTTTGTGATGTACTTTATCTGGCCTTGTCAAATGTTACCTGATAAAACTGTGATGTATCGGCGAATTGCTAATAACTAATTAGGCAGCGTTTATTTATGTTATTTAAAAACAATGACATAATAATATATAAGTAAATTACATTCGTAAACGGTTCAAGAAATATTTCAATTTTTGTTGCTGCTATATATATATATATATATATATATATTATATATATATATATATATATATATATATATATATATATATATATATATATATATATATATATATATATATATATATATATATTATTATATATATATATATATATATATATATATATATATATATATATATATATATATATACATATATATATATATATATATATATATATATATATATATATATATATATATTATATATATATATATATATATATATATATATGATATAGTATATATTATATATATATATATTAATATATATATATATATATATATATATATATATATATATATATATATATATATATATATATATATATATATATATATATATATATATATATATTATATATATATATATATATATATATATATATATATATATAAATATATAATATAACTCTGCAGTCCAAATATATTTATGAACAACGAAGAAAATCTCATAGCTTATAACTGGTATCGATATTGAATTGAACAGAAAATATGTCTGCAACGTTAAAACCCGGCATTTTAATATCCATTATCTTTAGACACATTTATGCGTCATCTAATCTGCTAATTACGAATGCTGAAATGTCTCACGACACTAAAATATTACTCATTACTTGCAAACATTTATTTAATTAACGCCTGATGATGCCATCATAAATTGATACGAAATTTTCCTGTTTGAACTTGCGGTTACATAAATTTATCAACATTTATACGGAACAGTATAATGAAATAATAATGTTTCCATAGGCCTGATAAATAATCAACTGTGCACTCAAGTCGAGAATAGACAGGATAAGAAATAAGTACCTAATTGATGTATCAGTTAAATAAACTGAAATTATTAATTCTCGCAAATAGCATTTGATGAGAGATATAGGTATATATTGTTTGATGTATCCTAAATTCTAGTTAGTGTTGGGAGTAATTCAATCGACTTTGGTCGTTTTATCTTGTGATAACCATATTTTGAGATCATTGCATTAGAACTATTTGTTACAACCGTCTGTGTAGTTTTTAGTAGTATTTTCTACGGAAATAATAGACTTTTGCATCGAAAGTTAACAGTCAAGTGCGGGATAAGTTTTTTGATGTGTTTTTGACCTGGACCACGACTTTCGAATTTTTTTTCGATTTCAGAGGTTAATTATACGGATAAAAAAAATCTGATCTATCTTCTTTTGTTCTGGAGTTATACAGGAAAAATCGAAAATTTCGAAATTCTTCTTTTGCCTATATTTTTTTATTTTAGCAATTTTTTTAAAACAATTTGTCATATACAGGGTATCGTATAAATTGGGCCACCCTCAACTTTTAATTTTCAAATACGGACCTGTATTTTTAATTGCATTTTTTTGAATGCCAAGAGTCATGTCTCATATTGTAATACTATTTTCATCTGAATTACAGAGTATTTTGGAAGTATTGAACAATTACCAGTGGAATTTCAACATTTTTTAAAATTTCAGCTGGAATTTAAAAAAATATCATAGAATAAGGTATAAAATGCCTAGTATTAGTTCAATATTTCCAAAACACTTTATGATTTCGATAAAAATAAAACGCCAATATGCAACATGACTCTTGGCATTTGAAGAAATGCAATAAAAATACAGGTCCGTATTTGAAAATGAGAAGTTGGGGGTGGCCCAATGTGTACGATACCCTGTATATACATGTCATTCAGATATTTGTAAATGCCACAAAAAGTTGCTATGGAAAACTGGCAAAATTTAAAAAATTTCACTTTTTTTCAATTACAGCTGGAATTTTTAAAAAAATG
>JARQZK010005090.1:557500-582500 GCA_030704885.1 Cynegetis impunctata | reverse complement strand
TTCCCATCTAATATCAACAGACCTGTCTGTTTATATTGGACTAAATAGCACGTAATTAATAACTGAAGACGGCCACAGCCGCAATGAGAAATTTTTGAAAAAAAAGATAAATAGTACCCTATTATTATTTTTCTTTGACTCTTCAAAATCAAAATAATTTGAACCTATTTCGAACATTACGTGGGTAAAGGTTTCTGTGGTTTCCCTTACCATCTAATAATAACAAATTTGAATGTTAATATTGGACTGAATAGCACGTAATAAATAACAAAGAACGGCCACAGCCGAAAAATTTTTAGTGAAACATAGTATGTTTCTATTCAAATTTTTCAAATCAATAAATGTCAAAGAAATTTCAATTTTTTCAAAAGTTTTGATAAAGCCACGAATGTCGTGGCGAAACGTCAACTTTTTAATAAAATCGAGTTTTTTAAGATTCAACAAGCCTATTATTGCTAATAATTATCAAGAGATTATATATATATATATATATATATATATATATATATATATATATACAGGGCTATTCAAATTAGAGTATATGCATGGGGATTTCGATAACGGTAAGAGATAGAGGGATGGTTAAATGGGGGCAAAGTTGCATATTACAGAGGTCAGTTATATGGATAAAAAAAATCTGATCTAGCTCCTCTAGTTCTGGAGTTATATAGGAAAATTCGAAAATTTCTAAATCCTTTTTTTGCCTATATCTTTTTATTTAATGAATTGTTTTCAAAACAATTGTCACTTTGCCATTGCCACTTTTTCTAAGCTATCTAAATATCTGAATAAAAATTATATACAGGGTGTCGTATAAATAGGGCCACCCTCAACTTTCAATTTTCAAATACGGACCTGTATTTTTTATTGCATTTTTTTGAATGCCAAGAGTCATGTTTTTTATTGATGTAGTATTTTCATCTGAATTACAGAGTCTTCTGTAAATATTTAACTATTACCAGTTAATTATCAACATTTTTTTTAAATTCTATCTCTAATTAAATTTTTTAGGATTTGGAAGATAATCAACATTATTCGACGAAAAATGTCTTTTTCAAGAATTCATCCACATTTCACTTCACGTAACCCATGATCAATGTACGAAAATGCGAAATTCTTCCTAGTACGTTTATGTGCATATAATCATTGCCCAAACAAAAAAATGTTCGACTGGCAATCTTCATATTACAGACACCAATTTGCAAATATTTCATTGTTAATTACTTTCCGAACTATCTACATTTTCAGCTCATTTATGGGCATTCTGTTGCTATATACAACAATTATGATTAAACTATTTGAATTCTCATAGTATGCTTTGGAAAATATTTAGTTCACCTCACTTGTCATTCTTTTGACAGTTTCTTGGAAATTACCGTTGGTATTTAATGAAAAATCTGTTAGTACTGAAAATGTGTTTCCCCATAGAGCAGAAAAGAGATATGATTAACGTTTTCTACAGAAATAGTAGGAGCATTCATCTTTCCGCTTGACTTTTTTTTATGGGGTACACTAAAAAATAGAATATATCAAAACGAAATTGAAAGTATAGAAGATTTAAGAATTAAAATCATGAACGCTTTGGCATCACTACGCCGAAGAGATATCTTCAGAGCGAATAATAACTTTAAAAAACGACTCTGTAAATGTCTGGAACGAGAAGATCGTCAATTCAAACATTTATTTCGATTATGATAACTTATAATGACTTATTTCAATTCTAGATAATAACTAAACATGTTCTTATGCGATAAGTTATAAAATATGAAAACCTATATGATCAAATACAATGTTATGTTTGTGACAGATTATGTTTGTGAGTTCTCAGCAGAATACATACAAACAGATCTTCCTCATACCTACTGAGGTTAATTAGAGTTGTTATGGAATTAAAAAATGATGAGATATCACTAGTATTAGTTCAGTAATTCACAAACCACTTTATGATTTATATAAAAATAAAACGCCAATATGAAACATAATTATATAGGTAGTTCGAAAAGTAACAATGAAATATTTCCAAATTGGTGTCGAGTATGAAGATTGCCATTGGAAGATTATTTTGTTTGGTCATTGATTATATGCACATACATGTACGTACTGGGAAAAATTTCACATTTTCGTATATTGATCATGGGTTGCGTGAACTGAAATGTGGATGAATTCTCGAAGAAGACATTTTTTCGTCGAATTAATGTTGATTATCTTCCAAATCCTAGGCATTTTATACCTTATTCTATGATATTTTATTTAATTAGAGCTGGAATTTTAAAAAAATGTAGAAATTTTACTGGTAATAGTTCAATATTTTCAGAACACTCTGTAATTCAGATGAAATACTACGTCAATATAAAACATGACTCTTGGCATTTAAAAAATACAGGTCCGTATTTGAAAAATTGAAAGTTGAGGGGTGGCCCAATTTATACGACACCCTGTATATATAATTTTTATTCAGATATTTAGATAGCTTAGAAAAAGTGGCAACGGCAAAGTGACAATTGTTTTGAAAATAATTCATCAAATAAAAAGATATAGGCAAAAAAAGGATTTTCGAAATTTTCGAATTTTTCCTATATAACTCCAGAACTAAAGGAGCTAGATCAGATTTTTTTTTTATCCATATAACTGACCTCTGAAAAATATGCTAACTTTGCCCCCATTTAACCATCCCTCTATCTCTTACCGTTATCGAAATCCCCATGCATATACTCGAATTTGAATAGCCCTGTATATATATACATATATATATATATATATATATATATATATATATATATATATATATTATATATATATAATATATATATATATATATATATATATATATATATATATATATATATATATATATATATATATATATATATATATATATATATATATATATATATATATATATATATATATATATATATATATATATATATATATATATATATATATATATATATATATATATATTCATATATATATATATATATATATATATATATATATATATATATATATATATATATATATATATATATATATATATATATATATATATATATATTGACGTGGTTAAACAGATGAGGTCAGAATATTAAATGGAATTGAAATTCAAGACTATTTTGAAATTGCATCTTTTGAATACTGAAACTCATCCTATGTAAATTATAATCAGATATATGACCTCATGTGTGACATAGAATGGGTTGCTCCCTATGGGAACTAACTATATTCTATGAGAAGAAAACTATACGCATCCGTTACCAACTTAACATAAAATTCAAATATATCAGCCAATCCTTTTTTATCGAAAGGATCCCGATGAAAAATTGACATATGCTTTTCCCGAGGTAGATATTTAAAGTAAGTAATGAAGTACATTTTATGCATTCACGTCGGTATGCCTAATGCTCAGAATGTTTACCCTGCGAGAAAGACGAACAAAACATTTAGGGTTGTGTATGTGGATCTCAAAAAACAGGTATCATACAAAGGAGAAATAACCTGACTCTTTTTTTCTCTATTAACCCTCCGCCGCCTTTAACAGACCGAATGTGAAGAACCGGACTCTGACAAGTTAGTTGTGTAATGATTTTCGTTCGAAGCAGATGTTAAGTGAGTGAGATTGTGGATATTCCAGCGATTATTTGTGCTACATGCAGCCCCTACGACTTGCGTTGTGGTATTTTTATGTATGTATACCAGAAGATTTTCATTAACGAGATGTTCTTGATTTATTTCTTTCTTTTTTGGGTTGCATTTTAATTTTCAAAGTAGATTCAAAAGATGTAATAATAACTTATTAGTGCAACATTCTTGTTTATATATAAAAACTCTCAGGAATATATTATGGCTGCACATATATGAAATAGTCTATTGCACTGTTTAGAAAGTCAGTAAGATGAGGGGTTTGTTTTTAAATCCGTTTTATACCTCCTAGACTACAATTTTTGAGGTTCTTTTGATGTCTGAGGTCTGAGTTTTCTAATACAGAATGGCGAATGCGCATCACCAGCTCTGTAGAACAGGCAACGTGTTCTACAGATTACTTTCATAATTTTTTCATACAAGAGCCTTCTCCATGAAAAATACTTAAATTGGCAAAATTTGGCGATAATATGTGAAACGGTGTTGGAGTTTAGTGTTCTCCTATACATATATATATGGATATATAGGTATAAAACATTTTCCCGTCGTTACATTTTGGCATTTCGCAACGAAATTATCAAAATTTTAGTAAATTCGGTCAACATTCTTTTATCTTCAAAGTGTGGGAAAAGGGGTAGAGGGCAGGTGTATGAACGGAAACATTTCAAAGCTGTGGAAATTGATAGGTTGTAGATTTCTTGTTTTTTCCCGGATTCTTAGATTTTGCGCCCTTCAAAATTGACTTAGCGGGCTAAAGGAACAAAAATGTTCTAGTTGTAACGTAACGCATATCTATTTCTGATGATTTTGCATCACGTGTGATAGAACGATGGATGATACTTGTGGTGTTTCTAATAATTATTCAATATGTATTTGACATTCAATGTCTTTGGTTGTGAATAAAAAGAGCTATTTCATAAATAGTGTTCTTCAAGAGCTCGGTAGGAAATATATATTCATATATATATATATATATATATATATATATATATATATATATATATATATATATATATATATATATATATATATATATATATATACAGGGTGATTCATTAATATGTGTAAATATTTTAACGGGAGAATTTTGAGCTCAAAATATGAAGATCTAACCCAAATTGCTTATACAAAATATTTCTCCTTACTGATTTACAGGGTGTTTCATTTAGATTATTAAAAATGAATTTTGTTCATTACTTTAATGCTGCTTGATATTTCTTTATGATATTTGACAATAAGTTAAAGTAGTTTGGGCCACATCAAATAATAGTAAAGAAGACTTTCTCGCTATCACCAGTGGCGTACGGCAGGGGCACGGGAAGAGTTCTCGTTTCCTAAATTCTACGCCACTGGCAGAATTGTCATTTTAGTATAATTTTTCGATTCTTCAATATTTTCTCTGTAAATAAGGCACTCTTTTTTCGTAACGCTAGAGCCACTATTTTTCGAGATATTTAACGTTGAACATTAGGCTGCACAATTTTTTTGATTTTCATGTCGGTGTTTTTTGTCATACGATTGCATATATTACGTAAAATAAACAGTATTAGGTATTTTTTTCAATTTATAATAATATTAACAAACAATTTAAAACAGAACAACTACAAAAATATCCAGCGCTGCATAAAAAAGTTCAAAATAAATACTTAATTATCAAGATCTTCTTTACAAATTTTGGATGAGTATCAAATTTAAGAACAAAACTTAAAAACAATTTACAACAAATGGTCAATGTGATCTCCGTTCACCCCAATGAGTTCATTCATTCTTTCGCTAAACGATCTTCTAACTTTAAAAAATATGTTTGGCTGATTCGCAATAAAATTAGCGGAATTTACAATTTGCTGCCATAGTTCCTGGCGAGTATTTATCGTTTGGGATTTTTTTGTATTTGTTATGTTTTGAATTGTTTGCTGATATTATTATAAATTGAAGAAAAATACCTAATAATGTTTATTTTACGTAATACGTGCAATCGTATGACAAAAAACACAGACATGACACGTACATAAAAATCAAAAGAATTGTGCAGCCATATGTTCAACGTTAAATATCTCGAAAAATAGTGGCTCTAGCGTTACGAAACGAGAGTGCCTTATTTACAGCGAAAATATTGGAGAATCGAAAAATTATACTAAAACGACAATTCTGCCAGTGGCGTAGAATTTAGGAAACGAGAACTCTTCCCGTACCCATGCCGTACGCCACTGGTGATAGCGAGAAAGTCTTCTTTACTATTATTAGATGTGTCCCAAACTACTTCAACTTACTGCCAAATATCATAAAGAAATATCAAGCAGCATTAAAGTAATGAACAAAATTCATTTCTAATAATCTAAATAAAACACCCTGTAAATCAGTAAGGAGAAATATTTTGTGTAGGCAAATTGGGTTAGATGTTCATATTTTGAGCTCCAAAGTTTCCCGTTAAAATATTTACACATATTAATGAATCACCCTGTATATATATATATATATATATATATATATATATATATATATATATATATATATTATATATATATAGTATATATATATATATATATATATATATATATATTATATATATTATAATATATATATATTATATAATATATATATATATATATATATATATATATATATATATATATATATATATATATATATATATATATATATATATATATATATATATATATATTATATATATATATATATATATATATATATATATATATAGAAAACGTTGAGCACAGAAAATGAGTATTATTGTTGGATATGATATTGAAAAAACTGAATAATCATATCAAAACAATGGTTAATAATAACAATTTACACATAATATTTTATTAAAAGAAATAAAGCATGACGCACGTTTCGGTGTAACTTCATTTTCTTCAGATGCTAATGGCAAACTAAATAATTCCCTACTAAAATTTTATAATTATGTGATTTATAATATAGAAATAATAGAGAAATATTCATTTCTGTTCAATATCCTCTAAACATAATTATTCTCATTTTTTGTGCTTCGCCACTTACAAACCTCTAAATGTAATCAAATTTCAATCAAAATTTAAAACGTCAATCACCAATACCCCAAAGATTCACGGCAAATTATCGAGAATTGCCTGTTGTGATAGTTTTGTACGAGTGTACACGTGAAAAAGTAGAGGGGTGTAATAGAATCAAAATGGTAGACGCGAAAAAGGGAGCGGGTGGATATTGCAAACCAAGGGTAGTATGTTGAGGGGGTGAGATGGATTTCCAATAAGCACAATGATAAAAATGTCGAACCATATCCAAGTAAAGCCTTGTTGCAACTTATCGGGGGATGATGCTGCACGCAACGAGACTGCTTCTAGTTTACGAGAGGCGAGGGGTGGTCGGATCAAGCCTGGGTAATTGACGACATGTCCCCCTTGGTTCGATGTTGAATTTGTAGTGCCTCATGTGGGTGACGTCATCCATCATGGCAGCCCTCAAATCATCAGATATGCTGTACTCGATAATTTCATGGTTATTTTCAGTGTGAATTTGCCTATTTTCGCCTTATGATTTGTTGACGGCGCCTTCGGATTTTAATTGAGTTCAATCCGTAGTTCTAGTCCAAGTACCTATATATATATATATATATATATATATATATATATATATATATATATATATATATATATATATATATATATATATATATATATATATATATATATATATATATATATATATATATATATATATATATATATATAAGTAAGAATTATTCGTGTTAAACGGAAAACACGCCCGTGGTTATAAAATTAAGTGAACTAGGACATTTATTTGAAACTAATCAAACAAACCTCCTAGCGGAGCTGGTTATAAGAGTTCACGAAGCATCGAAATATCAACATCTACCCCAGACGGTAATTGTTCGAAATGTTAATTTGTTTATCACAATCGATGGAAATTGATAGACAGACTGTTTCGCCCTTATCGGGGCTATCAATTTCCATCGATTTGTCACAATACTCAATGTTGACAACTACCGACGAACATTCTGCTGATGAAGATAGAAACTCCATTGAAACGTCCAAAGAATTTTAATTTTAAAATGTAATGTTTGAAATAAACCTGTTATACCAATAAATGATATCTCTTGGAATATATATATATATATATATATATATATATATATATATATATATATATATATATATATATATATATATATATATATATAAACTTTTATTTTCAGATGTTAGCTAAATTATATTATTTCTCATTTATTGGTGCTTCCTCATGCATCAACTAGTTTATGAATCCTGTCAGATTTTAAAGAATCGTTGCGTTTTCGGACATTGCAAATATTGCATTGATTATAGCCATTAACAGCATTACACAATTTTTTTGGCCTACCGGAAAAAATTTAAATATACTGGACACGCATAGCGGCATTGTGGTCAGCAATAAGTTTTCTTCATGTATTCATTGTTAACTGGTAAGACAATCATATAATTCATCTCATATTTATCAATATTTTTCCATTTTTTGGACTAGAATGAGATGATGAAGATTATATAATTATTCGATTCAAGATTCTCAATTAATTTAAAAAAGTATTCCTCCTCGCTTCGTCAGCCTCATTCAATTCCAGAAAATGATGTTCTGACTTTACCGTTTTATATATTTGAAAATGCTCATTGTATGTAAAACAATTGAATTGAAATTTTTGGTCAAATTAACTGTGTATAATGCTTCGGTAACTACATGACGAATAATATTGAAACTAAACCTTAGAATAGGACAACTGAATTTGAATATTCACTATCCCATCAAAATATTAGGTTTTTCTGATATTCTCCTTCAGTTGTATAGTTAAAAGATATTCATTTGTTTAACAAGAGAGCTTAATCAGTACTTATATCAAATGCCTATTACAGTGTTGCAGAATACTCAAGTGACGTCCATATAATTCATCCTATGAAACATTGCCTATCTATCTAGATTTATTTCCTTATTATGCCAATTTCAGATTTAACTGTTCATTTTGTACCCACAGGGATATTACACATTTTTGTGTCATTCACCTTCAGTTGTGCAGTCACAAGATATTCATTTATTTAAGAAGCGAGTAAGATATTTACTCTTGTCGAAGGCCTATTATATTGTAGTAGATTACTTAAATGACATCCGTATAATTTATCCTATAAAGTATGATATAATTTCCATCCGGATCAATAAAATATTCTATCTAACTATTTATCTGTCTTACAAAATTACAAAATTTTGTCGACAAAGCACATACCTATAAAAAATTAAAAATAAAATTTAACAATGATAACTAATCAAACAAAACACACTTTCAATCGTTAAACAAATCAAGAATCTATTGAATAGAAGAACAAAATAGAAAAACATTTATCAGTCAATTATGTATAAACATATGTTAAGAATCAACATATTTGTCAACTAAACTTATCATACAGATATAAAATTTTGTATATTACATATTGTATTATAAAAAAAAAAACAAAACATTAATATATGTTGCTACTAAATGTGGATATCAAGGGTCTATGTTACATTGTGAAATTCAGTTACAGAATAAAATTCTGCTACTGAGTAAAATGGTCTCTCCAAAAGAAAAGCCTTAGTCGAACTTCGGAACTTTTTGTACGTACTCAAGGATTTTAGCTCCAATGGTAGATGATTGTATAACTTTCCGGCATTGTAGGTAAAGGAGTTTTTTGCTAAGACGGAGGTGGGCGTTATTAAATAAATATCTGTATCTGAATTTCTTGTGTTCAAGAAGGCAGTTAAATCATTACTTTTGTCATTGGCTTATTAATTACAGTGTTACAGAATACTTTGAGACCTTCTATATAATTTATCCTATAAAAGATTATATAATTATCATCAGGATCAACAAATATCCTATATTACTATTTACCTATTTATTATAATGCAATTTTCAGATGAATTATTCATTATGCAGCGTCAGAATGAGTATAAATATCGATGATCTGACTTTGTTTGGCATTTTAGACAATTTTCTGTCCTTGGTTTCACATAGAATCTGAAATTGGCAGTGTTATGTTTCGTTGGTGTTTCTATACAGAATATGATTTCGTATACCTATTTCGAATAGATTACCAAGTATAATTTATCACCCAACGTCGAAAATATAACAAGATTTGTTGACGAATAAGTTTGTGTTGTTGAAATGTTGAAATGCACAGCCGTTTATCATTTGGGAAAAAAAGATCAGGGTATTTTTAGAGTTGAGAAGTTTTTCGAACTCCCAATTGCGGATACATATATCGATAATATTCGTGATGAATGGACGACATTCTTCAAAATCCACTGACGTATCCCTTTCAATCAATTTTGTCATTCTAAGAATTTAATTGATACAAGGTACAGTGTACATTCCATTCGATAGTCATTTTGGGCTGACTCGTTCGTTTCGATTGTGTAAGTTCTTTAGGCATATGTTGGAATTTTGCTTTTCGCCTAGCATTTCCTTGAGTTAAAAATACATCATAGTCTATCGAATAAAAACGTTACGTTGCCAAATGGTTGTTCGTTAAACCTGTATTCCAATCATAATTAGTGCATGTAAATTTTCATAGATTATGCGGGTATCCTTCAGGCAACATTCGTTTTTTAAAATACGTATCGTGAACCTGCTCTACTAGAAATGGATAGTTAATTCATCTCGTTAGTTCATTACTAAGGACGTGGATGATCTTCCATAGCTATTTAAGAAAATTCAACTGATCTAATGTAGCCAATTTATTCGTTGATGTGTGTCGTGGACTGAGAGCATCAAGATATTTTGTCGAAATTCACAGGAACCAAAATGGAAGAAAAAGTGTCCAATGTTTAGGAAATACAGCTTCCGATGATTTATTTGAGTGCTTGACTAAAGCTACAGTTTCACCGGAGGAACATAAGGAACATTTTTGTTGCTGTGTTCGTGTTTCCGAAAATGTTTCCAATTGTTCCTAAATGTTCCTTGAAATTTCTTTATGTTTCGGCAACAAATGTTGATTGTTTCTACTTGTCACCCTTTGAGCTACGATTCCACCGGAGGACCATTTTTGTTGCTGTTCCGTGTTTCCATAAATATTCCAAAATGTTACTAAATGTTCCTTAAATTTCATTATTTTTCGGTAACAAATGTTGACTGCCCATCAATGCTCTTATTCCGATCTTCAAGATCGCTTTAAAACTAGACAATAAAATTTCGAATAAAATCAAGTGATCTTCAAGACATCCCTGAGACCATCATAAAGCAGCTTCTAGCCATAAGGGCCCATCCTAAAAAGACTTTGAAGACTAAATTTCAAAACTGTATTAAAACCATTAAGTTTTAATTCTATATTCTTAAAGGGTTCTTCAAGGCAACTTCAAATACATAAATTAAAACTTATTATCTCACATTTTGCTCTCAAAATGTATTAAACGCGGACTAAATTAACTTAAAAATAATTAATGAATTCTAAAAGAGTTTTATTTTGTTTACTAACACTCGACAACTTTTGAGTTTGTATGATGGCCGGCAGAGTGGTTATATTTTAAACCGCATACGTATGCTAAGCATATCATAAAATAACATTCGAAAGCAACCTATTATGGTGAAAAATTCACCAACGAATGGCACTTTTGCGATAAAAAGTAATAAAATACTTCAACATAACTCGAGCGCCACTCATTTAATGTATTTTTCCCATATTTGAAAAATACTGAAAAAATATCAAATTTTATTTTGCATCTAAGGATCTAAATGCATTTTTTAATCAAATGGCATATTTAGACATACCGTTCTTCAGTTTTTGAGAAGATACAAGACGCAATTATTTGAATAATAATATTATTTTCGTTTACTATTGAAAAAGTCCAAAATGGCGGAGTCTTTATTGCAGTTAAACATGGCGTGATCTTGATTAAAACTAATTGTTCATTTATTAAATGTTTCAAATCTCACAAGATTTAAAACAGCGTTTTATTTACCACTATAAATCCAATCACTCCCACAGGAGTCTTTTTAGGTTTCCTTTCAAAACCAATATGCTTTAATATGCTCAAATTGTGACCTTATTGATTTAAAGTGGTCTTGCGCTCAAATGGAATCCTAACCAAAAAAATTTTTTTTTCGCTGATCTTGCTCAAGAATAGTCTCTGGAAAAGTTGTATTATTGTTTAACAGTGCCTTGGCTCATGTTTGAAAGGATTGCCAATTCTCTAAGCTCTTCGCAGAAAATCAGATTTTTTATGAGTTCATTGTCGTTTTGAAATTCATTTTCAATTTGATCGTCGTTTTCGAAGATTTCTTCCTGTAATTCCCAGGCATTGCTTTCATAATCGAACGGATTGAAAGATGAAGTGAAAGGACACTCTTTATAAGTAACGCTGGTTTCAATTGCACTATGGTTTTCGTGCACTGGTTGAAAAGAGCTTCTCTCAGTTATATCCCCTCCACTTTCATCTGAATGCGAAGGGGATATTTAATTAGTTTTAATGAAGTCGTCCAAAGACCAAAAGGTATTTCTTTTAACAAAATTGACTAAATTAACACCTTTAAACTTAGTAATACTCTTAATGTACTCATTAAAAGGTAAAAATTATGTTTTTGGATTTAATGTGGTATTATATTGAATGTATTGTCTTAGGATAAAATAGTGTTCCTAATGGGTTTTAAAGAATACAACAAGGGTTCTCCATAAAACTGCATTAAAACTATTTTTCCCAGAACGGATTGTTTTAAAACCAACTTGCTATTTAATTCTTAATAATAGCAAATTAGTTTCAAAATAGCCAATGTTAAGAGTAACATAAAACCAGTATAAGATCAATAGGACATTAAGAGCAAAATAGCCTTTTTATTTTGATTTAAAGAGTGCATTAAATTCTTTGTTAAAGAAAAAGTGGTCTTTAAGAACTTTTAGTTTATCTCAAGGTTACTTTAAATCCTATGTCGATTTATTGAATATATTGAAGCATTTTTAAAACCTGAATAAATAGAAACTGTCTTCAAATTGTTACTTGGGTGTTCCTACTTGTCGCCGGTTTCAATTTTGAGCGGTAAACTTCAGAAGAAAATAGGAAGCATTTATGAAAAAATCCGAGTTGCTATCGCAGTGGAAAAATCGAGAAAGCAACTAGTAAACATTCGCGTCGCAGATTTTCAGTGTGCAGTGAAGTACGAAAACGAATAAATATATAGCTACGTTTCCACCTGAGGAACATTGAGGAACATTTTTGTTGCTGTTGCTTGTTGCCGTAAATGTTCCAAAATGTTTCTGAATATTCCTTAAAATTTCTTTATGTTTCGGCAACAAATGTTGATTGTTTCTACTAAATAATATGTAACTATTGATAACTTTAGTTTCTTCAGTGGAAACAAGAAGTTTACGTATGTTGCCATAAGTTTCTACTTTTGGCAACAAGCAGAAACATTCAGCAAGAAAATGTTCCTCCGGTGGAACTGTAGCTTAACATCCACAGTTCTCAAGAGAGCATGAATATATGATTATGTTCATATATTCTATAGTCATACTTCAATTGATTTAGTTTCGGAAAGAAAATAGGGGAGACCAGGTACAAAAGTAACATTTTGTACTTTCGCCTAGGTTTCTCGTTAGGTGCTATTATTTCGGTGAAATTGATATAGCCATACATAAATTCCGTTTATGTTCTATACATTAACATCTTAAATTACCTTATTATTGTGTATTTTGCATGAATCACAGAAACTTTAAAAAAATACGTCATTTGTTACTTTCGACCACGTTGGCGGGCCGAAAGTAACACGTTGTGGGTCGAAAGTAACAGGGCAAAGGGGTTTGTAATGAATATGAATGATATGACATATTTAATCAAACAAATATTTATTGGAAAATTCAGTGTCAGTGTTCTCTATTCAGACTCGCAATTATGGCACACGTAATTCATTGACGCATTCACTACCTATGAGACCACATTTTGCATTCGAAACAATGTAAACTTTGCTAATTCAGTCGACTATTGCTAAAATTTTCTAAACAAACGAGGTAGAAGCAATTTTCGTAATCAAATTTATTTTCCTTGTCTACAAACTGCGCTAGTATTTCTAGCTTAAATTTTTTTTTATATATGTATGCAATGTAACATGGCAGACATTCAATTTTTTTTGCCGTGGCTCTAATTTTTTCACCTTCTTCAAAATGCTCTTCAGCCGCTTTTCGATAGACTTCCATGTTAGTTGTTATTCGTGCGGTGGTTATTTTGTTGAAATAAACACACACACATAAAAAGTTACTTGTGTACCCACTTATGTTACTTATGTACCTACTGGGCTGCGTTACTTTTGTACCCTACAGCATTTTTGTTATAACATGAAAGATAACCTTGAAACGGAACATGCTAGGCAAAAACGAATTTAAGCACTGTAAAATCAATCTAATCGAGTATCAATATGCAAATATTCAGATTAATATCATCCCTTCAATATTACATAAAATTAAATAAGTAAACGTCAAACAAATTACTTTTGATTTGTGAAATCACCTAGCGTCCTCTCACACGATCTAACAGTGCGTGGCGCGAGCGGCGATTGAATGCAACTGAAGGTGGCGCCACTGGCTATCACCTGACAGCAGCTAAGTGGTGCATTTGTTACTTTCGACCCGCCGTTACTTTTGTACCCGGTATCCCCTATAGCATGACCATAAAAATTGAATCTGTTATGCTTAAAATGAAATTTTCCGAAATAACATGTATGTAGTATTTGAAGATATACTTACAAGGCTAATCAAAACAATTACATATTTCTCAATATTTAACGGCTCATCAAGAATCTTGAAAATGAAGAGGAACTAAAGAATGGAAAAGTAAATCGAAATACAGACGGCATTGATTTTGTGGTATTCCATAGAATATTCTATACAACTGATCTATTTTCTTAAAACCGATTCAAATGGAAGAAACTATTTTCATAAATCTAAAGAAAAAATGTATGAATGGTAGCTATAGAAGACTTATGGGGTAGGTAATCAAATTTTTTTTTTTTTTTTTTTTTTTTTTGTTTTTTTTTTCGGAGAGGAAAAATGCATTTACGCACTTGCCCCCAACGGAATTTGTTCTGGGCTGGGGGGGGGTGTGGGGCTCACTTTTGCGGGTCTTTTGGCGATAATTTAACTGTACTACCCACTAAAAAACCTCTCCGCGACGATAATTACTCTCCCTGGGTGTTCTTGGGAGGATTTGTTACCCATTTTTGCCTCTCCCGGAAGTAGGCATGATTGCCTAGGCGCATCAGGAGCGGCGAGGGTAAACCTGTTCCGATTGTTCCTCTCGGAGCACTAAGTTCTGAGCGAACCAGGTTCACAACAAGATAAAATCTAACTCCGCATTAGCACCAAATTAAGAACACTTAGAAATGAGATCAACGGAGCAACATCAAGGTATATGACAAGAAAGACAGGTCGAAAGTACAATTAAAATATATACATGAATAAAAGCCTGTAGACGAACGAGCAAACACTGACCGAGTTATTGTTAGAACACAAGTTATCTGACTCTTTCACACAGACGGCGACGCTTAGGTGCCTCGGGTTTCCGCTCGCCTGTCCTCCTCTTCCTTCGATCTCATTATGTCTGTTATGCCGTCGAAGAGGATATCCCATATCTTTTCATCACTTAGCATTGCCTCCATGATGTCGTCAGCCCCGGGCATGGTTCCGAGGGATTCGACCATCCGGGCTCGCCTGCGTCGCCATCTTACGCACATCCACACCACATACTCTGGACTGTCCTGGGTGCCACAGACCCCACAAACGTCGCTGTCTTTCTTCCCAATCCTCAGCGTAAACGTGCCGAAGGACCCGTGCCCGCTCAAGAACTGCGTAAAAAAGTAGTTGGTTCTTCGGTATTTGCAGCCGTACCAAGGTCTGACATCTTTGATTAGACGTTTCGTCCATGCCGCAACGTCTCTCCCGCCCAACCATCTATCCTGCCACTTTGATATGGTTCTTTTCCTCGCCATCCTTCTGTTGCCAGGGAGCCTTCCGCCAACGGTGAACAGGAAGCAGACCTCTGCCACCATGAGGTCGAAGGGCGGGAAGCCAGCGATCACCTGGACCGCCTCGGCTGACACTGTTCTGTAGGCGGACGCAACCCTAAGTAGACCCTTTCGCTGCATTGACACACATGCTCCCTTCTGCTTCACTTTTTTCAAAGCCTCCCTCCAGACTGGGGCCGCATATAGCAAAGTGCTATGCACGACACTGCACATAATTCTTCTTTTCTGGTGGAGTGGGCCTCCCACGTTTGGAAGTATACCATGCAGAGCCGCTAGTTTCCGTGAAGCTTTTCCTATCATATGCTCTATATGGGCCGAGAAAGTCAGGTTCTTTTTCAGCACGACTCCCAGATACATCAGCTGCGGGTCAGGCTGTCTCTCCGTGCCGAGAATGTCGAACCTAAGTCCCCCAGCCGATCTTGGGCCCTTAGCAATCAGGAGCTCCGTCTTCCCGATAGCCACGTCGAGTCCCCTCTCTATAATCCAGCTGTGCGCTCTACGGACAGCGTTGCAGACCCTGCTCCTAGCCTCCAGCGGACTACCAGCCTCGACAACAAGGGCGAGGTCGTCAGCGTAGGCGACAGGGGAAACACCCTCCCCGTAGCACAGCTCCAGGACACCGTTGTACATTATGTTCCACAGTGTTGGGCCCATTACTGAACCCTGTGGAACACCCATGCTGCACCGCCTGTTAACCACCCCCATCGAGATTCTCCTTCCGTGGAAGTAGTCCTCAGTGCATCTCACCAGGTACTCGCTAATGCCCATCCTCCTCATTTCTGCGATCGTGGCGGCCCAGCTAGCCATGTTGAACGCATTCCTTATGTCCAGGGTCACCACTATCGCGTATTTTGCCTGAGACCCCTTTATGCGGCCCACAATCTCCTTCAGTGCTGTCACCGTCGACTTTCCGGCGCGGAAGCCATGTTGGTGGGGGGATATCAGATCGCCGTCCTCCAGCTCCTCCGTAAGCCTAGCGACCAGGAGCTTCTCGAAGAGCTTCCCCACGCAGCTCAGCAGGCATAGTGGTCTAAAGGACGATGGATCTCCCGGATCACGCCCCTTCTTCGGTAGAAGCACTACTCTCGCCCTTTTCCAGCCCCGTGGTAGCCTTTGTTGTTCTAAGCAGCCATTATATAGACGAAGCAAGAATACCGGAGCCTTTTCAACAGCAACCCGCAAGGCCTCCACCGTGATTCCGTCAGGACCGGGAGCCGTCCCAGGCCTCAACGAGCGACATGCCTACTCCAACTCCTTCGCTGTGAAAGGAGGGGCCTCCGCCCTCATTCCCACTGTTCCCATCCACTCCGCTCCAGTATCCGGAAACAACGTCCCGAGCACCTCCCTCCTTCGCCTCACGGTCATTGCATATGGTGGGGCACTCTGCCGGAGATGGCGGGTCGCGATGCGGTACCCCTCCCCCCATATGTCATCATTTAGCTTATCCAATAGTTCCTTCCATGCCTTCCTCTTGGCCGCGGAGATGGAACGCCGCAGTTGTTTTTTGGCCCCCACCAGCGCTGCCCCGGCTTCGATCAAGCGTGGGTCGGTCTCGCACAGCCTAGGTCGTAACCGAGTGAACGCCCTACGTGCGGATATCCACTCTCTGTGGGCTGTTTCCACCCCCTCGTCCCACCAGTATGGGACAGTTTGGACACTCTGCGCCGGGTCCGATGCCAGGGATCCGCGGAAGGCCTTCTGTAGCCTGCTGTAGGCCTCTACCGGGTTCATATGGCGGGAGAGCTCCTCCAGAGAGACAAGCCGTTCCGCAAAGGAGTCGGTCCGAAGCCTTCTCACCCTGTGTACGCCACTTCGCCGCGTGCTGTCTCCCACCTCGAAGCTTATGTGGCCGTGGTGGGTGAATGGGTTATTGTGGGTGACCTTCCATTTTCCAAACGTGGCCGCACACCTCTCGGGTACCAGTGAGACATCTATGTGAGACCTAGACTGGTTCCTCACGAATGTGGGATCTCCGTCATTTAACGTCAATTAAGGTAATCAAATTAGCTGTTAAAAAATAGCAGGTAAAATAAACCGATACATTGAATATAATAAATACTAGCTTAGGTACTGAATTATTACTATTTTGCCATATGTGATAGAAGCGCTTACTGGCCATTTAGATAAATATATTTGTCAGCTTGCGCAGTTGCTAAACGAGCTCCGTATTGTGTAGGCCACTTTTTGCTTCAATTATTGAGCTAGGTTTATGTGAAAGATATAAATAAAAGATTTACACGTTTACTTGCTGCGGTTATATTTTAGCCAGCTATAAATGCGTATTCACAATTCCCAAGTAAAAGCGTTATATTAAATAAATATAACCGGTAAACCGATGTATCTAGTAATGTGAAACACCTAGTAGTAGTAGAGTATAATTATTACCTAGACATATATTTAAACATTTGCATATATTGTAATAATTTTTTATAAGTATAATTTTCTAAGGAAGATATGGAAACTTGAAGGAATTGTCAATTTGAAATATGTTAGACCTTTAACGGAGAAAACTAGATTATAATTATTATTATATGTAATAGATTAACTATACGCAAAATATATTTTTTCTACAATCGAACGAAAAGTACAAATTCGCGCTCCAAGAAGAAAGCGCAAAGTTGCACTTTTTCGAGAAGCCAGCGTTTTTTTTTACGTTGTCGCTAGCCGAATGGCAAAGTTACTAAAACGCTCGCTTAATTTTCATGGAACCCATATATGTAGCGCATAGTGATGCTCACGCATTAGAATCTGAACTGTAAAATTTTAGGTTATCAATAATTATTAATTTTTACCAACCATTTTTTATAAAAACACCGGTTGTAGAAAGAATCCTGTGAGTAATTCGAACGCAAAGTGACATTGCGGCTCTCCCGAGATAGTCTTCTAGATAACTTCACTTTGACCTCTTAATACACAAATAGCTATTTCTCTGTATTTGATAAACTGAAGTTCAATATATTTTTTTGGTGGCATGTTCATTTATTCAAAAAGTAATTTAAAAAGCCTATTTTCCCTCTAGTATTATAGAAGAATGTTACACAGCTGAATAAATATTAATTAACATAAAACAAAATACGTTGGAAACTAATCTTCAAGTGCAAATTGTTAAGAATAATGTAACATATGGCTTAACTTGTTCCATATATAACCAATTATTCAATTCTGAAGTTTGAAAACCATAAAATTTTATGTTTTCTCGTCCCTAATTGAGAATGAAATAAAACTCCAACGTTATTCGTGACACACCAGCCAACTTGGATCTCAGTCTCCTGCTTTCCTTACAAAAACAAAGCAGTATCATCTTCTATAAAAACGCGTCACGACAGTGATGGCCATCTGAATATTTTTATCTCCGCTGCAGCTTTCAACACATGTGTGCTACATGCCACCTCAAGCATATGTTTATTCACGTATTTTAACGGTTTTTCTATGTTCAGTAAGCTATAATTTCTCTGCTTTTTATACTAAGCCCTCATTGCTTTCCAACTTTCTCTCCTTTTTCATTTCTGGTTTCCCGATAATAACTACTTGCTTAATGCATACTTATTTAATGTCTAAATTGTTGTTTATTTTATTCGTCGGCCTACCTTGATGAATGATATTTTTTATAATTATGTGAATATTCAAGTATTTTCCAGGATGTTTTAAATTTTGTTAGAAGTAACTCATCTAAGATATATTATTCTCATTTCATTGACGGGGATATTATCAATAATATCAGTTATTTTTGTTGTTGATTTGTTTGAGTACTGGAATGTGTTTAATACCTCATTGTAGAATACAATTCTGTTTTTCCCTTGTATACAAAGTTGTGTTGGAATTATGGTTGCCTTTTTTCGAGGGTTGTGAATATAATTTATGCAAGCCATATACGGGGTGCAAATAGGGTGTTCCCGTTTTATTGACGAAAAACCGTTCTGTATTCGGGGTACTCAAAAGTAGACATTAAATCAATATGTAGGTGGTTTTAAGGGATATGGCCAAATGTAAAAACGGTTGGTTGTGTAAGTTGTGTTATTCTTGATACGGGTTTTCTATTAATTTGGTAATGAAAATCTCAACTTATCGGAATCAATTACTTACATGTGACAGTAATAGATATAAAAATGCGTTAGATATCTACCTAGATTGTTCATACATTTTTTTTGTATAAAATTTTTTTCCAGTACCCTTATAGGAACCTAAAGATATAATATTAGAGCAAATAATTTTTTTTTCTGGATTATATATTTGAGAGTTGCAAAAAGATAAGGAATTTCATGATTATATATATATATATATATATATATATATATATATATATATATATATATATATATATATATATATATATATATATATATATATATATATATATATATATATCATCATTTATTCGAATTGTTGTTGCCTATGAACTATTTCTAATCTCTTGATTAATATTAGCAATAACAGGCTTGTTGAATCTTAAAAAACTCGATTTTATTAAAAAGTTGACGTTTCGCCACGACATTCAATTTTTTCAAAAGTTTTGATAAAGCCACGAATGTCGTGGCAAACCGTCAACTTTTTTAATAAAATCGAGTTTTTTAAGATTCAACAAGCCTGTTATTGCTAATAATTATCAAGAGGTTATATATATATATATATATATATATATATATATATATATATATATATATATACATATATACATATATACTTATATATATATATATATATATATATATATATATATATATATATATATATATATATATATATATATATATATATATATATATATATATATATTAAATATATATATTTCGTAACACTTCTAGTAGATGAAAATTATATGACTCATTATTTTTCGACTCCAAAAAACATATTACATCTAGAGGTATAATAGTATATTTCTGTCGAAACGTTGGAAAAACTGCATCTGCTGCAGTTTCTTTAGCAAGCAATACACCAAAAAACTAACTCCAAATTAATCAATGGAAATTGTATTATTAAGCTATCTAGCATGGAATTTTTAATATACAAGTCGAAAGACGAGAGATGTCATCTCTCATGTTTTAAACAAATACCTAGGCTAAAAATTGTTGAAATTACAGAGTCGCCAATTAATCGAAACAGTATTTTAATCAATTTGGAGACTCGATACGCGTGACAACCGCCGGGACGAATAAAAACGGTGCTATACAGAATAAGATAATTTAGCACCATACACTCACCTAAATAAATTTCGAAATATACTAATTCGAAAGAAATTTCAATAATGTTTTCAATATTGATAAACCAAAATTAATTAAAATAATCATTTGATGTAAAGTCTGCAACATTATCTCTAATTGAAATTCCACGGTTATTTACATTTTGCTTCGCGTGAGAATTGTTGATTGTTTATTATAAACGACGCTTAAGTATTTTAAATAATAATTAATTCCGGACTAATGTTATTGAGTTCGATATATTATTACTATGCTTTAGTAATTCACCTTTCATTTTCTTTTAATTTTCAATCTTGCAGGCTCTGATCTGAGTTCAGTGCTTACATTAAACAAAAATAACAGTTTTTTCATGTTTTTGTGCAAATTATTTCTTTTCGTAATACCTCTTATGTTATGAGATGTATTTATATCAGAGTATCTAATTAGTTACGAATTTCATTTTGACTTGTAGATCTATATTGAGTTTTACGTGAATCTAAAAAGAACTTACCTACCTGAAAATCTTGTTGTTTAATGAGCCGTTTCTAGGAACACAAATTTATTTGAGATACCTAGTATTTATATCTATCAAATAATTGCTGGCTTCCCGATTTAACATAATCAACTTCTTGAATTCAATATCACGATGCAGAATCCCCATTCCCACAAATTACTTACTTATTAAGTTTAATAATACATCGTGCACTACGTTAACGGAGATGGGTCTTTGCGTCTATTGAACATAAAGAACATAGGCCTTAATGAATATATTTAGTAAAATTCATTATCCAATTCGAACCACTACAAGAAATATGCATATAATTACAGTTATTTGTCTAATTATTTCTGTTAGCCCAACATTGTTTGTAGATCTCCCATGGAGTAAAAGATGAAAGCACCTGCGACTGGTGAGATATATCGAAATATAAATTGTAAAAATTGGGAATAAAAATATTAAGTAGCACATTATTTAGTTCCTGAAAAGGCTATTGATAAACAAAATAGATAATTCAGTAGGTACGTATTGGAAGTATTAATTGGTCATCGCGATGCTGCGATTTGTCCTGTTAGACATTATATATATATATATATATATATATATATATATATATATATATATATATATATATATATATATATATATAAACCGAGATTAGGAAGCTACTCAGAAAATACGTTCTGTGGAGTTGCAGTCAATTGGGAATGGCCATTATTTTCGAGTTATTTCAATATAATGGAAGTTTTACGAAAATTTATATATATGGAAATCATAATTATGAATGTTTTAATTCCAGTGATTTTTCCATTGTGACTACTCAAAGTTGGAGATAGAAATCCTATTATTGTTACATTTCTCATTTGATTCCAGAGATTCAATTGATTGAGGTTTACATACCAGAGTTTTCAATTATTTTATATTTCAGATGTGGAAAATTAGTGAAAGAAGTCTAGCTGATTCATTACCTACCCTCATGACATAAGGAACTCTACTCTGAAATCACAGGAGTCGAATTTGGAGAATATTGATTCATCTGAACTAAGGATTTTCACTTCTGTATATTCTGGCAAACCACAAGCGAGGTATAGAGTTCCTACGTAATATAAATTGTAGGAACTTCATACCGTGCTCTTGGATTTGTTAGTATTCGTCATATATTTTCTCTTTGGATAAGGAGCAAGCAGCTCCAACACTGTTTTAAAAAATTGAAAATGATTCCATATTGAATTTTCTTACATAGTTGACTTGTGAAATATTTAAATAAGGCGAGAACTATTTCTGTTGAATTTATATAATCTTGTCATTGACAGCTTTCTTATTAATTTAAAATGCTTTTTAATTTCTGCCTCTTTCATATATTCTTGATATTTAATCCGTGTTACTTTTTTTATTGTCTACATATCCTTTTTGAGGCTTATGTCCACATTACTATGTCGGTTAGAATTGATTATTATCATAATATACTCTCTCCGATTCTCGAAACCAAAAATAACACTGTAAAAGGAAACCCTACTATGGTAACAAATTTCAGTTTGATAATGGTAGTATACCAGATGAAAACATTCCACCTGAAATATTTTTTATCTCACTGAAAAACCTAGACAGATTTTGCTCACGCGGTAGAAATTTTTTGATCTTGAGTTCATGGATGTAGAGTCTTCCCCCTGAACAAGGTCTCAACCTATTCAAAAAATTGAACCCAAAAAGATAAATCTGAAATAGCACGGCAGGGTTAATTAGCACATCATATTCAAAAATTTATTCTACGTTAAAACGAACTTTGGAATGTGTCGGTACATTCAATCAAAAGAATTTCAAACGAATTTTCAATTAATTTGTTATTCAAATTTCAAGTCGTTCAATTCCAAACAGCGATAAAATATTCGTTGAACATTTTTCATTTGTTATTTCACCACATGCTACCACTATTCGGTGAAGATCTCCTTAACGGGTAGATTCCAATTTTCAAATGAAACTATGAAATCACCCAAAAAGAAAAATCTAATGGTGTTAAATATGGCGATTTTGGAGGCTATTTAATAAAAATTCAAAACCCTTCTTTCAACCCAGTTTTCGAGAAAATATTGATTCAACAAGTCACACACAAGGTACTCCATTGTGTGGTAGACAGCTTTCCTGTTGAAAAAATACACTTGAATCGGATCATCATGACTTAGTTTTGAAATTTGGTACGTAGATTGAGTTTATATTAATATACGATCCTTTGTGAGTTTCTACTCTTTTCCTCAACCACGCTACACTTCGCGGAGGCTATTCCGTTCGAATCGCATCTCGACCTCCTTCAGTAGACGATGCACTTCATCAATTTTTTATGTTATTTTAAATTAAATAAATTTTTTTCTAATATTTTTACTGTTTGCTTTTAAAGCATGGTTATTCAAATCATAATTTATTCCGTTCAAATCCCATCTCGACGCGATACAATTCGCACGAAACATAATGACGGAACCCTGCTGCTTAGGCGTGTTTAAAAAAAATTAAAAGTCGAGAGCCCTCATGTGTTTGTAAACTGTGTACAGTGTGTCCAATTTTCGATACTTTTGAATGTTATCTCCGTTATTTTTGAAGATAGAGAGAATTTTAATAGCCCTTTTAGTTTTTAAGATACAGGGCATTTTTGAAAATGTTGCATTTTGGGATCCCCGTCGTATCGCCGTTAGCCTTCATCTTATCGAAAAGGTAATACAACATTCTTATAGATTTTTTCCAGTAGAATGCAGTGGTGTAGATTTTTGTTACATATTTACTATTTTCCAGTTATAAAGCAAAATTATGTTTTTTAAAAGGAATACCCTGTATATTTATAGACTATAAAAATTTTTTTTCTTTTCAAAAATATATGATAGTATAAACTTTTTCTCAGAAACGGGCAAATAAATGACAATTTTCTAAAATTGAATGCATAAATCAATAGAAGGCCATGGATAACAACAATGAACGAGTGAAAGTTACATATTACTAACGAAGAATTGGATACCTTGCATATAGGTATCTCTTACGTAAAAAATACCTATAGATTTTTTTCTAACAGTAAGTTTGTATCAACAGTTTTGTAGCGTAAAGTAACAATATTACAAACACAAATAAATAGCATAATTAAAAAAAAAAATTGAAGGTGATGTTCAAATTGACGACCATTTTTTCTGATGCAAAATTGGCACATCTCTGTAATTCTTTGAATAGCGTTTGAAAGAACCTTTGTTCTCATTCGCAGATTTCGAAAGGATAAATGAATTGCCTCTCGAAGTTCTGCAATGCTGTCAGTTTTTGGCACACCAATTTCCTTCTCAATTTTTCTATAAGGACAAAGGTGTTGCTTCTATCTATCCCATAGTATCTATTTCTTTTCTTTCCCTGTTCTCTTTGTTGTATGTTTTAGCACGCGGGTGGACGAATGATCCGTGCTCAACTAAATTTGCTCTTAAACGAGCAAATATCTCAAAAAACGGTTGCCTTCTTTCTGGATATCTAACAAGAAAAGAATTAAAATGATAATAGAGATTTTCATAGCCATTATAGCTTACTTACCTTAGGAAATATAATTCCGAAGTTTCTTCAGAATTTTCATTACTCTGTATAAAACATACCAGCATATCATATTAAATTTCTCATAATTTCCATACCCTGCATTATTCG